>VDFB02350359.1:0-26630 GCA_007258455.2 Sequoia sempervirens
AAAACTTCTAAGTGCTCAAACTAGAACCATGAGCCCTCAAATGCGCCTACCAAGTTGAAGAAGATAAGTTAAAAGTTTCTAAGTGTTGGCAACTGGAAGTACAGACCCTCAAATGCGCCCTAGTAGAGGAGGCTGAGTTGAAGATTTTTCTAAGGAGGAATGGAAGCTGAGGAGGTAAAATGCGCCGAAGGAAGAAGTGATTAAGTGGAAAGTTTTTAAGTATTGAAAGTGGAAGTGCTACCTAGCAAATGCGCCCTAAGGAACAAGATGCGTGAAAATTTTTCTAAGTATTGGTAAATGGCAGGAGGCCCATCAAAATGCGCCCACCTTGTGAAGGATGCTTGAAAATCATCTAAGGCATCATGATTGAAAGGAGGACCCCCTAGATGCGCCTGACTTGGGTGAGTTAGTGAAAAGTTTTGTAAGGATAAAAAAAATTAAAGAGAACTTAGTCAAATGCACCCAGCTTGAGGAAAATGAGTTAGAAAATTTTCTAAGTGTCAAAGCAAGAAAAGTATGCCCAGACTTGAGAGGATGATGAGATTTGTTCAGGCATGGATGAATTGGCAGTGGATACGTCAGAATGTGCCAGCTTCATGAGGTTGATAAGGTTTTCAAGGCCAAGCAAGAAAATAAGCCCAGAGATAAAGAACGAGAACAAAATTGTTGGCAAAATATTTTTCTAAGGTTAAAAATTCAAAAAAATTAAATGTACCCCTTTGTTTGGAGACACATGAATTTGACGCTTTTTGAAGGGAATTTTCTTCTGGGTATTGGATGTCTGCGATGAGGAATGTATTTTAAAGTCTTTCACACTTTGCCGAAGCCTTCGGGGTGAGGATTTTTGATGGGCACCAGGTTGGTGAAAATTTCCTAAAGAAAATTTGAAATTTTTTCTAAGGCAGGGAGTAAAATGTGTTGTTGACATAAAAATACCTTGGCGGATGAACTTGAAGTTGGGTGCCTAGATAATTTTTGATCAAGTTCCGGATGGAAATAATCTTCTTGAGCTAGAGTTGGATGAAATGTTAGGGTGAACGCCTCAACTGGAAAAGTGAAGAAGATGCAATTGAAGCTGGCACTTTCAAAAGATGATTTTAAAAAAAAAGAAATGCACCCTTGAGGAAGATGAAATTTTCCTAAGGCATTGAAGTATGATGCATGGGTGTCATATGCCCCAGCCTACAGATGTTGAAAAATCATGAAGAAAGCAAAGTTGGCTAGAGAAAAACGATGAACCCTTGGAAGTTAAAGCATGAAAATCAGGTAAGTAAAGTAAATTTATATTATGAAGTGTTATGATGCTCTTCTCCTTGCTTGTTTTGCAGGAGGAACGTCGAGACTAAACGGTGATGATTGGGCAGATGAAACGAATACTTGGAGAAAATGGCCAAGTGTTGAGACTTAGTATGTGCCCAGCTCAAGTGACAAAGAAGAAATGTTTTCAAAGCTCAGGATGAGGAGAAGAAGGTCGTCCTCAAGTACTTCAAAGTTGAAGAACAACATTAAAGAGGAAAATCATCATCAACCAGAAGGATGAGGTTGTAGTCTTGGAATTTCAAATTGAGAACGTGCCTGCCATGCCAGAAGTTGAAGCTGTTTGATCAAGTCTGCAGTCAAGAACAAGAACAGTGCAAACGCGTCTATGAACAAGAATCTTCTAGAGGGATGATGGACATTAATGGTTCATTTATTACCCCACTCCTCTTGGTGGCGGTTTTTAGGGTGAATCTTGTTTAGGGCTGAGGTGGCACAATCTGGGCCATCCGGCCGATTGTAATTTGAGTCGTCCGTTGGACTTGGCCAGCTATATAAAGGGGGCATCCCCCCTCATTTGTACCTTCATGAGACATTAAATTAGACAGTAGACATAGAGTAGAGGGATAACTTAGAAGTAGCTTAGTATAGATTAATAGTGTAGTTGAAGAAGGAAAGTCTTCCTTTGAAAACTTTTGCAAGAAATTGTTAGCGATGGTGAAATTAGATGCTTTGTTATATATGGATAGCTAGAAGGTTTCTTCATCCCTTCTTCAGTGGCGTGGGGAGTAAGCGTAATTTCATTTTTATGCCAGAGTGGATGTTAGTTGTGGAATGTGGTGTTTGATCTAACACAAGCTTGGCTTTATCCATACCACTAAGCGGGCTCTCCCTTGATAAATTGTTAAGCCTTATTGTGATCAGCTGGAGGAAAGCGTTATTGAACCCTAGCACTTTAATCCACCGGTTTGAATGATGGTATCGTCGTTGTGATGGTGTCTTCGTAACCAGTGGTGGTTTCAGCCTGCCCCAGTCACATTTCCGAAGATTGCACGACTCGTGGAAGGTATCAGAAGTGAGCAAAAGTGAAGTTTAGTTTGAAGTTAAGCTGAAGTTGAGCTCCTTTGCACTTGGGAATAGATTTGGGCGCTCTGCAAACCACGCAGCCACTTTAGAATTCAATTGTTACTTTCTAGTTAGAATGAGCTTCGTGCTTCATTGTTGATAAATCTGACGGGTGTGAAACCCCTTCTCATCGTTGAAGACTAATTCCGTAAGTCCAAAATACTAACCAAATCACATAGAATGGCTGAGACTATTATGCTGGAAAGATTGCCCAGGTTGAGCATATACGAACTCTCTCGCAATCTTAGCGTGCTGGATACTTTGATCAAGAGAGAATAGGGTAGTCGTTGGCGACTTTATTCTGCGTTGGTGCGGTCATGAAAAACACATCAACAAAATTGGCGCTAGAAGGAGGGCTACCAAGGTTCCTTGCAGTTAACAACCACACTCAAGTAAAGAAGGGATTTTCATCAAAAATAAATTCATTGGAGAAGAAAATATCATGAATCAAGATGGTGCTACTGCATAAAGAGATATTTCCAGTGTTACAGCCAAATTTGGGGTTCAACGACGATCAAGAAGACATCCTCTCGGGTTTTAACAATCTCTCTTGGAGGACAAAGGAGAGCTACGCTGAGTATATGCGAACTAGCTTTGTGTTGCAAGAAGAAGAGAAAGCTATTGAAATTCAAGTAGCCATTGAAAGAGATTTGTTGAACCAAAGACAACCACTCGCTTCCGCTCCTGCACCTCACAGATAGACAGCTACATCCTGAATCGCATTAGCTCGTTCTCTCCAGATAAGTTGAAAAGAATTTTAAGGTCCACGCCAAGTTCATCCAAAGAGTTTGTGGAGTTAGAGCTACCTACTCAAGCTCAGGATGAGGAGAAGAAGGTCGTCCTCAAGTACTTCAAAGTTGAAGAACAACATTAAAGAGGAAAATCATCATCAAGCAGAAGGATGAGGTTGTAGTCTTGGAATTTCAAATTGAGAACATGCCTGCCATGCCAGAAGTTGAAGCTGTTTGATCAAGTCTGCAGTCAAGAACAAGAACAGTGCGAACGCGTCTATGAACAGGAATCTTCTAGAGGGATGATGGACATTAATGGTTCATTTATTATCCCACTCCTCTTGGTGGCAGTTTTTAGGGTGAATCTTGTTTAGGCTGAGGTGGCACAATCTGGGCCATCCAGCCGATTGTAATCTGAGCCTTCCGTTGGACTTGGCCAGCTATATAAAGGGGGCATCCCCCCTCATTTGTACCTTCATGAGACATTAAATTAGACAGTAGACATAGAGTAGAGGGATAACTTAGAAGTAGCTTAGTATAGATTAATAGTGTAGTTGAAGAAGGAAAGTTTTCCTTTGAAAACTTTTGCAAGAAATTGTTGTGTAAAACTTTCATAATAAAATATCTTTTCATTGATGGTGAAATTTGTCTTTGTTATGGATAGCTAGCGAGGTTTCTTCATCCCTTCTACTTCAAGTAGCGTAGAGTAGTGTAATTTCATTTTTATGCAAGTAGATGTTAGCTGTGGAATGTGGTGTTTGATCTAAGCAAGCTTCGCTTATCCATACCACTAGCGGGCTCACTGATAGTGTGTTCGCCTTGTGTGGTCAACTGGAAACGTTGTGGGCCTAACTTCAATCACAGTTTGAATGACGGTATGCGTCATTGTGATGGTATCTTCATGTCAAGTGGTGGTTTGAACACCTTTAGTCATCTCCCCTGAAGATTGCACTGACTCCGTGGAAGCTGTCCGAGGCGAGGCAAAGCGAAGTTTGGTTGAAGTTCGCTGAAGTTGAGCTCCATATCCTGCACTTAGAATAGATTTAGACTCTCTAAACCCTTCAACCACTTTAAATTTAGTACTTTCTAGTTAGGATAGGAAACCCGTGCTTCATTGATAAATTTCTCAAATTGTGAAAACCCCTTCCTCTGCCGTTGAACAATTCCGTAAGTCCCCTTGAAATACCAACAAATCACATCGAGCCAACTGAGACTATTCGCACTGAAGGAACCTTGGAGTTGAATGCACGAACTCTCTCGCAATCTTAGCGTGCTGGATACTTTGATCAAGAGAGAATAGGGTAGTCGTTGGCGACTTTATTCTGCGTTGGTGCGGTCACAAAAAACACATCAACAGGGCACCCTCTTTAATGGAGGTTCAGATTCTGTTATTCCTGATTGCTGATGCATTCAATCTTTTCATGACTAGTCTAGCTATCTGATGAGCTACTGAATGCAGACATTTGAGACCCAGAGCTCCGACAGTCAAGATCAGAAGATGAGATTACAAGGAGACTTCACATCACAAAAATTTCTCAAATGGTGAAATTGCGCCCCTGTAGCTCAGGGGCGCCCCTCAAAATGACCCCTGAGATGATTGAGTTTGCAGATGCGGTCTTCTTGACATCTGTGCTAATATAGTCTAGCTTCGCAATGCACCAGTTAGCTAGTCAATCCGACATTCCGAGTAATTGTGGCAAAGATTCTACCAGACACGTAAATCATAGGGTGGAGAAATGTGGTATTTTCCCCTGTACTTCTATAGGCCAGGTGCGTGCAGCCTTTAGGCCTGTCAGATGGTGTTATTTGCTTTCATAGTCTTCACGAGACTTGTGCGCAATTATTCCAGCTATCCAACGAGCCCAGCCGTCAGCCTTCGGGATTTGGCAAACGCTCGTATGTGCGAGGTCTATTGCAGAATATTGAAAAATGAAGACAACTCAGAAAATGGCCAAGTCTGGTCGTATATTCCATCTTAGGAAAGGCGCCTTTCTCTTTGAGGTCTTAGAAGTAGTTTTCTTGCTTCGTCACCTCCAGAGACATCTCTTGTAGGTCCTTCTAGCTACGCGTTGAGACAGACGGTGCACGAATCAGGTCACCCCAGCTCCCAATATCAAAGGTCAAAGTAGGGCATCTGGTTGAGAGTTGTACTTTTGTCAAAATGGTGTTTGAGCCTTCACAAGCCGGGGGTGCCCTTGCTTTTGGGGTCCTTAATGCAACTTTCAGGTGCCTTGCATATATTTGTTGGATGCGGAATACTTCTAGTCATGCAGTGAGCCTGTCATCTAGTCAGCAGGGTTCATCATTCATCATCAGCATTCATTTGAAGCGTTAGATGGCAGAATGGAGAAATGGCTAAGTTTGATGTCTGAAAATCAATTTAATCAAAGGCGCCTAATTCTTTGAGGTGTTAAATGTTGGTTTTAGCAGTTACAGCTCCCAACAGACATTTGATCCTTATTCTATAGGCTTCGTGATGGATATTCTGGCCTGATCACAGCCTCACCCGGTCAGCCGAAAATCAGTGTTGAATATGGTCAGTTGTAACTTTGCAGTTAGCTACAAAGTAGGGAGTTAGTAAATAACGTCATATCTTGAGCAAATGGACGCCTATGAGGTCAAATGAGGACTTTTCGAAATCAGTGAAGGTTGCCGAATTCATCCAAGTGCTTTACGTGGTTTGTCAACTGAATTAAATAATATTAAATATTTATTTTGTATGTCAAGGCATTAAATGCTGATTTTCTCAAATTGGTGCCTTTTGATGTTGGGATTTCAAAAATGCATGTAAAGCAAAGTGAATATTTTATTATTATTTTATAATCCGGACTCCGAGGTTAGTCTCAGTTCAAACTGGAGGGGGTCCAATCAGAACAATTCTTTTCTAAGTCTGGGTTCTATTCTTGCAGTCATGTTTTTATGGTGTGATTTTGCTCTATTTATTCAAGCATGGCGTCATATTTCCTTCACACAGCTTGAGCAAATTCATAATTCTTCAGAGCAAAGGCGAATTTCCTTCAGAGTTGGGAAAATTTCTCATCAACAATCATTGGCGAAGACATCAAGACACTTTCTTTGCAGGTACAAGTCAGATTTATCAACAAATTTCAAGGTAGAGTGGCGATTTTGGCAGAAGATAACATCAAAAAACGTCTTTCTTCTCAAATTCTTCCATTTTCTTGTCTTAAATTCTCTCACGTGTTTGAAGAACTGGCGGTTTTTGACAAAACAAATCTTCTGGGTCGATTCAAAATAGCTTCCAAAGTAAAACCCATGTGCCAAAATTTTTCAAGAAAATTTACTCCAGAGCATCAGCTCTTGAGGCTCTAATTTTCTCAACTGAAAATTCCTTGCATGGTCGAGTAGAAGTCAAATTTTCACATTTCTGATGTTCTGGGTTGTCTTAGAATCTTTTTTTGGACAAAACCCATATCTCAGATTTTTCCATGAAAATTGCTCTTCAATAGGCTATTTTTAGCTTTCCAGAAAAGTTGTCAGAATATAGCTGTGTTCACAGTCAACAGGCGAGTTTTTCAGAGTGCAGTTCACACAGACTGAATTCAAGACCAAATCGGTCTTAATTCATGACTTCATCAGAAAAGTTGAGGCTGATTTGTATCAAGTGCATTCAAAGGGTTGACAGGCGTGGTCACTCAAGTCCGTATGGTTGCATTCCTCGTATAGCCTATTGTCTTCCAAAGCCGGTTTAGAGGGTTGATACCGTTGGAATTTTGCATGTGCAGCAAGTTCGTTTGCATTTCTCACAACCAGAGTGTGCGCAGTCAAACTTCGCAGTTTCGTCATGCAACACTCTTTCATTAAGGAGAAGCGTCAGAGACATCAAGCTGCAAAAGAGATAATGGCCATCACTTCAGTTATGGAGCCGCCAAAGTTACCAGTCAGTGAAATGTTAGTTTGAGTGTGCAAAGATTGCCAAGATTGCTCAAGTTGCTGACAAGCAGTGAATTGTGACAACCTTTAGATGCTGATGCAGTTAACAATCTTGTTGAGGGATTGGTTGCTCGAGATCACAGCCAATAAACTTTAGTTCCCACCTCTGAGAATATACATTAAACACAGGAGTTGAACTTGGCGTTATCTTTTCAAGTTAACTCGCTGTCACATCTCATGCATATCTATTCTGGGATTAGCTTTATTCACTTGGACTTGTATTTAGGGTTTACGTTAACTGATGGTAGTATTCCAGTTAACTTGCTTTCAATAAGGACGTGCATGCTTGCACATTGTCCATTTTTAGATTAATTGTACTGGTTAATTGATGGTAGCTTTCCAGTTAACTGTATAGTTTGCTTTATTAAGGTTTAACAATAAATCTTGCATGCATTGCAAGACTGTAGTTGACTCAAGGTGATTTTAGGGTTCCCTACACCTTTGATGTCTATAAATAAGAGCTTTCTCATTTTGTATAACCTTTCGCGTGATAGCATACATCATACATTGCCCACCTTACTGTAGTATTGTGCTATTTTGTATCACATTCATGAACTTTTGCATGAGAGAAATATATCGCTTTGTGCCTACCTTGCTGTAATATTGCTTTCGTTATTATCACATTCATGGTATTCCTGTGTGATGAATTGTTATGCCACTTGGGTTTTCATGCAATTATGATGGTGAGTTCTTGCTTTAGTTAGATATAGTGGCTAGTTTGATGCATTAGATTGTGTATGCGTGTCTGGCGTATGCAATTTATTGTCCTAATTGGCTATCCTTCATGTTTGTGTTGTAAACTTCGTTGATTGAGTTGATAGATGTGCCACCTTGCCTTCAAGTTGAGAATCGTACTTGGTTATCGTGTGATGGTGTGTGAATAATAAACTTATTCAGATTGAGCTGATAGTTGTGCCACCTTGCCTTCAAGTTGAGAATCTGTACTTAGTTTATCATATGTTGTCGTTTCCAATAAGCCTATTCAGACAAGCAGATAGTTGTGCCACCTTGCCTTCACGTTGTGAGTTTGCACCCGGCTTATCGTCAGATAATCATTCCCGCTTTGTTTCCTCATGCTCTGAATTCTTGAGGGGATTGGATAGTTAAGTTACTTAGTTTTGAGTGTTGTAGTTAAGTCTTGCGAAACCAGAAAATACTTAGCTGCAACATAGAGTTTTTCTTAAACCTTGTGCCTCTTACAGCTGAGACAAAAAGATAGGATATAGTTTAGTTTACTTTTCTTTTCAAGCACTTTTTCAAGCACAATGAGGGAGCTTCGCCTCCTAATATGAAGAGCACTCATTGCGTAGTGTGCATAGCTGACCGTACCAACTTGCACTCCAGAGGCGTTAGTTGTTACGCCAACAGGGTGATTGGAGTTCGACATGAGTGTCTCTATAGACTTTGCACTCATCCACTTCATGCTTTGTTGCATGATTCTTCAAGTTCATGTGAACTTTGGCATAGAAGACTTGCTCACCTTCACTTTTGAGCACTACCAACCATGGAGAAGATGGTCACAAGCCTTCCTAAATTCAACCAGGAGCATGAAGGCACTTGTAGAGGTTGCGCATTGGGTAAGAATACTAAAGGTCCATTTCATAGTAGTGAAAGTAGATCCAAATGTATTCTAGATCTTATTCATTCTGATTTGTGTGGTCCAATGTCTGTTGCTTCTTTGAGTGGTTTCTTGTATTACATTATTTTTATTGATGACTACTCTAGAAAGACTTGGATTTATTTCTTGAAATCTAAAGAATCTGAGGAAGTACTTGTGAGGTTCAAAGAGTTTAAAGGTTAGGTAGAGAACTTATCTAGGAAGAGGATCAAAGTTCTGAGATTCGACAACGGAGGAGAGTACATCTCACAGGCTTAGCTTTTGCATTAGGCGGGGATTAAGGAGGAGTTCTATGTCCTTACAATCTGGCGAGCGAGCAGTGTTACTTGAGAAGGAAGAATAGATCTAATTGTAGAAGTAAAATGAAACCATGATTCATGACCAAGATTTGCAAACCTTCCTTTGGGCTGAAGCATCTAAGACAGCTGTTTATGTTCAGCCCTCACCTCATTTTGGAGAACATGACTCCCGAAGAAGCATTCACAGGGGTGAAGTCGGAAGTAAGTCATTTGAGGATCTTTGGTTGTCCAGTGTATGTTCATGTACCTAAAGACAAAAGGACAAAGCTGGAACCGTTTGGCAAGAAGGGAATATTTGTGGGCTATAGTGAATCTTCAAAAGCCTACAGAGTGTACATTCCAGGTCAGAAATTGATTGAGATCAGCGAGGATGTTACATTTGAAGAAGATATTGCATTCAAGAGGTCTAAGGGCATCCACATGGAGATAGACAATGAAGACCGAGAGTCTCCTCAGGATATGGAAGTTGACCATACTCCTGAGATTCAGAGGGAGGCTACTGATCCTAAAAAAGATGATGATCTAGTTGAGCCTTTGGAACCTACCGATGGGCCTACAGACATTGTGATTGGTCTAAAGAGACCTCTTTGGGCTAGGCAAACAATGCAGGAGGCAAAAAGGTTTGCAGCCCTGAGAGGAACATTCAGAGAAAGCAAGAGACCTCACAAGTTTTCAAGCTATGTTGCATTGATGAGTCAAATCATTGAGTTTGAGCCTTCTAGTGTTGAGGAAGCTACTAGTCAGCAAGTATGGAAAGATGCTATGATTGAGGAGTATCAATCCATCCTCAAGAATGATCTTTGGGACATCGTACCTGTTGATGTGATTTTTGTGACCAACACCAAACAGTAGAATAAAGTATCCAACGGCTACTCCATTCTCTCTTGATCAAAGTATTCCGTACGCTAAGATTGCTAGAGAGATCGTATGTTCAACTCCAAGGTTCCTTCAATGCAATGGAATACACTCAGTTGGTTCGTTGTGATATGTTGTTTCCACGAGGGGACTTACACAATTATTCATAAGTTTGCAACTGATAGTAGATTAATGATGAAAGGGGATTTTTGTGCGTTGTGGATGATTTCGCAATGAGGTACGTGTTTCCTATACTAACCAGAAATGTGCAGAAATTAAATGAGTGCAGGGTTTAGAAGATTTATGTCCTAGTCTAAGTGTAGGATGTGCGGGGCTTGACTTCAGTAGACTTCAACCGGACTTTGCCTTGCCTCGCGTGGGACAGCTTCAACAAGGTCGGTGCAATCTTCAAGGGAGCAGCGAAAGGTATTCAGATTACAACTCAACATGCAAATACCATCAAGACGATGCATACAAACACATGAATCGTAATTGAAGTTAAGTTTGAAAAGTATTCCAGTTGACCACACAAGGCAAACTTACCATCAGTAACCTTGCTAGTGGTATGGATTAGACGAAGTTGCTTTAATCAAACACCACAATCCACAACTAACTACTTGCATGAAAATGAAAATTACTCTACTTTAAGTCCTACTTGAAGTAGAAGGGCAAAAAAATCTTGCTAGCTGCTCATAACAAAAGACGAATTCACCATCAATGAAAGCTCTTTTTATTATGATAATTTTCACAACAATCTCTTACAAAGTTCTCAAGGGAAAACTTTCCTTCTCCTTCAAACTATGCTATGCTAACAAACTATGCTAGGCTATACTATCAATCTCTCTGCTCTATTCTCTGATCTCTAATCTCATACAAATGAGGGGGGATGCCCCTTTTATAGTTGGCCCAGTCCAATGGACGACTTAGATTGAATTACAATGAAGGGCTTAGATTGAGCCACATAAAACCCTAACCCTAAAAGCCGCCACCAAGAAGAGTGGGGAATAAATTAGCAATTAATGTCCACCATCCTTCTAGAAGATTCTTGTCCATAGATGTGTTCGCATTGTTCTTGTTCTTCTTTTTGACTGCAAATTGGATGAGTCTGATCATCATGACTTCCGCTTCTTGGATTGGAATGGCAAGTACATTCTCAATCTGACTTCAAGGCGGCAACTTCTTTCTCCCGCTCAATGATGATTTTCTTCTCAACTGACATTCTCTAACTCTGAACTGCATGAGGATGATTATTTCTCCACCCCTGATCCTGAAGGATTTTCTTATCTTGGACTTGAGCATTTCTTCCTCGCCATCTACCTCTTTGAATTGAGTGTATACGAGGTCTTCAAGGATTTCTTCCAACATCCAACTTTTCTTCTTTTGAGGTTGTAATATTGTTCAGGAGTATTTGCTCCATCACTTCAAGTCCTCCCACCTTGGTCCCGACATTGATCCTGCAAAACAAAGAAAAGCATCAGAACACCATATAATATAAATTCTCTTTACTTACCTGATATCCATGTTTTGATCTCCAAGGTCTGAGCAATCCCCGAATCCGATAGAGTTCAACACTTTTCTCTAGCAAGCTTTGCTTTCTTCATACTCTTTTATCATAGGCGTACTTTGACTATGTATCGTCTTCGATGCTCATTTTTGATGCCTTAGAAACTTTCATCCATCTTGAGGGCGCGCCTGGAGACTTGAGCTTCCATTTTCATTCCTTAGAGAATTTCCCCCATCTTATACTCCTTGGGCGTACTTTGCTTCTTGTGTACCTTGAAGTTGTGCCTCAGAAACTTTTATCCAACCTGAGCCTTGGGAAATTTTATCTCCTGTTTTCCTTAGCCAAATTTCCGACCGATCTGCCTTAGAAATAATTTATTTCCTCTAGAAAATTTCATCAACCAGGCGCCCGAGTAAAATCTCCATCTTATCTCCGGCAGGGCTTGAAGAATTTCAAAAGCCATTCCTTGTCGAAGATTTCCAGTACCCAGAAGAAAATTCCCTTCAGAAAGCATCAAATTCATGGGTCTACGAACGAAGGGGTTCATTTAATTTTTGAATTTTAACCTTAGAAAAATATTTTGCCATCAAATTTATCTTCATTCTTCATCTCTGGGCGTATTTTCTTGCTTTGCCTTGACAATTTTCATTAACCTCATGAAGCTGGCACATTTTGACTCCCACTTAGCAAATTTATCCGTGCCTTAGCAAATTTTATCATCCCCTCTCAGGCTTAGGCATATTTTCCTCTAGGGAAGGTGGAATTTAAATATTTAGAAATTTTTTATCATCTCCAGCATGGGTGCATATGAGGGGTCTAGAAGGATTTTCAATTTTTTTTTTTGCCTTAGATATTTTCCTCCCATTCATCTCCAGTCATGGCGCATTTGAGGGTGTGAGGAAGAATTCCTAACACTTAGCATATATTTTAAAAGCCACCACCTTCAATAAATTTGGGCGCATTTGATGCATCAAGGAGGAATTTCAACAATACTTAACATATTCCCTAGAATCATCTTGAACATGGGCGCATTTTGCATGTCTAAGAGGAATTAACCACGTCTAAAAACTTATTCTCATCCATCTTTCTCCAATAGTCTAGCAAGCTGGGCGCATTTAGGACCCCAAGGAGAAATTTACAACACTTAACAACTTTTTCAACGTCCTTCAAAGCAAGATGACATGGGCGCATTCAAGGGGTCAAGGAATTTGTTCAGACTTAGACATTTTTTAAGCTTGCTTGCCCTGGTTTGCTATATTTAGTAAGTTTTTGGCTTTCACTCTTCTGAAGCTTGGATTGATTTGGAATTCGCGCCACAGAATCCTCACAATCTAGTTGATTTGTTCACATTGCCATCTTGTGCTGACTTGCTACTTATAGCATGTTTCTGGAGGTGTTTTACTATTTATAGTAACTGCCTGATTTCGAGACTTCCACAACTCTGTTCAACTTGAAATCTGAATGACGTAATCCTCATGGGTTAACTTGCCTGTTCACACTAGCGTTTGCTGCTGACTTGCTATTTATAACCTGTTTCAGAAGTGACTTACTATAAATAGCAAGTGCTCAGATTGCCTTCAAATTTTACCAGTGGATAGCTTGAAAGATACACCACGTCGCGAAAATGCAGGATACGGTTTGGGAGATTCGGGCATTTGACCCCTCATTTTAGTCCCAAAATTTGGAAACCCTAATTTGACTTACATATTTAGCCAAACATTCCTCCGTTTGACCAGTTTAAATTTGCATGTCCCGGTCCGGTTTGCTTGATCTTGAAGTCTTTAGGCCGGTGCTAGAGTGATCCTACTAAAATAGTAAGTGTTGAAAAAGTGACAATTGGGCTGGATGAGTTTGCATGTCACACCTACGAGAGATCTCAAAAGCCGGAAAATGATCAACATCAAAACCTTTGGCTAAAATAGCCGTCAGCGAAAGTGATGCTTCTTGCTTGCATGTTACCTGCGTTCTTGAAGCTCTTAAGAAAAACCCATAAGGAATAACTGACATGCAGAAAAGTCACGTACAAACCCTAAAATAGCCTCGCGAGAACAACTCTGCCAAAAGATCTTGATCACAGTGCATGTTACATCAACTGCGAAGCTCTTTGAAAAACCCGAAGAATATCTAGACATGCAAAAACTTCACATACAAACCCCAAAATAGCCTCCAGAAGTAAAAGTATGAAAATTATCATATCATCTTGCATGTTATACCATTGCGTAGGCCTCGGAAAACCCAGAAATATTCTCCAGACATGCATTGAAAACTCCAACATGCAAACCCTAAAATTGGCTCTTGAAGCCTGGACTGCTAAAAATAGCAAATTGTCTGTTTCAGCTCAAAATTTGTAGGCAAGTAGTTTGAAGTGTCTTAATCATGATGTAGTAGTCAGAATGCAATTAACGAACTCAAATTGACCTCAAATTGACATGAAAGCAAACCATAAGCTGACATTAATCGTTTTAGAGGAAAAAATCGAAGCCAAAGAAACCAAAGTTGAGGGGATTTTTTGAAAAAGATGGGGAAAATCAGGTTACAAAAACACAAAAAATTGGAAAGAAAAATACTTTTAAAAAATTAATGGCATTTCCATAGCATCACGGACATTGAGAGCAAATAAAATATAGAGTTCAATCCGCCGGATTATAGAAAATAGATTTTTGTTGGTTATATTCATATCGTGATCCACATTGCACAAAACATCTCTTTGCATTTGCACCAAAATATCGAGGATAATTGTGATTGTCGCTATACCACATTTTTTCATACATGTCTACCAAAGCATTTTATCAAAGCGAGTTCCTTTGCTTTGCTGCTATAGCTAAAAGCCTAAAGCAGTGCTTTGAACAAATTATGGATGCTTGGAAAAAATCTATCAAAGCATAATAACCAATAGCATAGACAAGGCAGTGAACTGTTTCAAAAAATTCCTCAAAGAAATGTGGTCTCATGGTGATGGAGTGCCATGACAATCCATAGCAATTTGCTTGTCATGGCATTCGTTATGGCATTCCATCACCATGAGACCACATTTTTTTGAAGCATTTTTTCAAATAGTTCACTACCTTTTCTATGCTACACATTTTTCATACATGTCTACCAAAGCATTTTATCAAATAGTTCAACACTTTCATGCTATGGCTAAAAGCCCTAAAGCAGTGCTTTCAGACAAGCTATGGATGCTTGGAAAAAATCTACCAAAGCATAATAGTAAACAATAAAATAGACAAGGTAGTGAATTGTTGAAAAAATGCCTCAAAAGACATGAAATCTCCGCGGTGATGGAATGCCATGACAATCCATAGCAATTTGCTTGTCATGGCATTCCATCACCATGAACCTAAAAAGCCTAAAGCGAGGTGCTCAAACGAAGCTATGGATGCTTGGAAAAATCTATCAAAGCATAATGGTAAGCAACAAGCCATGGTCTCATGGTTTTAGCGAAAATCAGCTCGATTTTATTCACCTTTTTTTGCAGATTTTATACACGTTTTTTTGGCGATTTTGTAGTTTGAGACAGAAAAAAATCATTGACCAAAAAGTCACATTTTTAAAAAAAATCGGGGAAAAAACCGTCCAGCCTGCAGATTTTTTAAAAATCGCGATTAATTGGGATTTTTTGCAGATTTATGCTTCTGTAAGCAAACCTAATTCTCTGGACTTGGCCAAAACTGTTAAAGGGCGGGCACATCTTGAAAAGACAAAAGCGGCAAAAGAGAGAGACAGGGAAAAACCAACCAAAATCGAGCCAAAAGACCCGAACGAAGCAAAAATTAGGGGGTCCCCATTTGCAATGGAGCGATGTGTGAAAAGGTCACAACAGTACCTAGACCTGAAGGAAAATATGTTGTTTTTTCTAAGTGGTTCTTCAAGATCAAGCATGTGGCTGATGGGAGCATCGAGAAGTATAAGGCTAGGTTCGTGGCTAGAGGATTCTCTTAGAAAGAGGGAGTAGACTATGAGGAAACCTTTGCTCCAGTTGCTCATTATACATCTGTCAGGACCATCATTGCTATTGCAGCATCTAAGGGATGGAAGATACACCAGATGGACGTGAAGACAACATTTCTAAATGGTGTAATCGAGGAAGAGGTATATATTGAGGAACCTGATGGCTTTGAGGTTCATGGGAAGGAGTCTCATGTTTGTAGGCTGAAGGAGGCTTTGTATGGCCTTAAGTAGGCTCCTCGTGCTTGGTACAAAAGAATTGACCGATACCTAATGAGTTTGGGCTTCTCCAAGAATGATGCTGATTCAAACCTTTACTTCAAGGTAATTGATGGTGAAGCATTGATCTTGGTTCTCTATCTTGATGATCTAATTCTTACTGGAGAAGATCACCTCATTATCAAATGCAAGGAGCTAGCTTTTGAATTTGAAATGAAGGATCTTGGTCTCATGCACTACTTTCCTGGCTTTGAAGTATGGCAGAAGCTAGATGAGTTCATTCTAAGTCAAGACAAGTATACATAGACATCTTGAAGAGATTTGGTATGATGGATTGCAAATCCATGTCTACACCTATGGAAACCAATTTTCAGAAGCTTAAGGAGGCTGCAGCTAGTTCAGATCTGGTGGATCCTACTATGTATAGATAGTTGATTGGATCATTGATGTATCTAGTCAATACTAGACCAGATATTTGCTATGTAGTGAGTGCACTTAGTTAGTTCATGTGTGAACCTAGGCAAATACATTTAGTTGCAACGAAGCATATCCTGAGATACTTGTGTGGCACAATTGGGTATGGCTTGAGATATTCTTCTGGTGTGGACTTGAAGCTACATGGATATATTGATTCTGATTGGGCAGGGTGTGTCATTGATTGGAAGAGCACCTCTGGATGTTGTTTCAGTTTGGAGTCTGCGATGATCTCCTGGTGTAGCAGGAACCAGTATTCAATGGCACTGAGCACCGCAGAGGCCGAGTATATTGCAGCTTGTGTGGCAGCTCGAGAAGCAGTGTGGCTTCGGAAGCTCCTTGCAGGATTGTTTGGACAATCATTGGAGCGGACTGTGATTCATTGTGATAATCAAAGCTGTGTGAAGCTTTTTGTCAACCTAGTGTTTCATGACAGTACTAAACATGTTGAGATCAAATACCACTATATCAGAGATATGGTATTGAGGAAAGCAATTCAGTTGAAGTACATTAGCACTGATGAGCAGATGACAGACATTCTCACCAAGCCTCTTGCCAAAGTAAAGTTTGTGTACTTTCGAGACAAGCTTGGAATTGTGGAGAATGAAGCCCTAGCTAAGAGGGAGACTCAGCTTCAATGATCTTCTGTGATTTGCTTTAATGCATTTCTTTGTGTGAGAGAGATTTGAGGTGCAAGCCCTTGTTTAATGCATTTCTCTTTGTGAGAGAGACTTGAGGATAAAGCCCTTGTTTCCACCCTCTGGGAGTAGCCATGGTGGATGTCATGTTTGTGACTCCATGACAACATCACGTGAGAGAGTCCGTGATGATTTTCTTGTATTTGTGCTTTTCACCCTCTGGGAGTAGCTATGGTGAACGCCACGGCGAGGTGACGACATCACGTTGAGTGATTCTGTGATGGGCACTTGTGCACATTTACCATACATGGGAGTAGCCATGATGGTTGATATCATGATGAGGTGATATGTTTCTTTTTCCACATATGTGAGTAGCCATTGTGGTTGACATCACGGTGAGGTGATATGTCTTATGCAGCTGGAAGTATCCTCCCTAGCTGAGAGGGAGTGTTGATGTTGGAGGCAGCATCGGGCTTCTACTTCTAGCCCAGATCATGCGATAAAGAACAATTTAAATGATAGCCTAACGGCTATTTAAATTGCAAGACAACGGTTGATGAAGAGGTGCTTCATTATTGCACATTAATTAATATTTAATTATTGTTTATAAGGCCGACATGATGAAGGCGCGAATTCTTGAAGAGGTACGATTTGTTGAGTTCGACTTCATGTATCTTAGAGACGCGATTTTTGGTGATGGCCGACATGAAGACTTGGAGAGATGTGTCCCCTCCTCTCTTGTATATATGTTCGATGCTACTTCATTGTAAATCATTCATTCATATCCATCATAGTTCGAGTTCTAGATAAGTACGAATACTTCAAGTTCAGATTGAAGCATTGTAGAAGGCCGAGTTTATCATCAGCAAAGGCATCATATTATTTCTGTGTTAGCATCAGATTGTGGTGTCATTACTTGGCCTCATTGTAAAGGAGACTATTGTTTATCATTCAATATATAAGTGATATATTGTTGCTGGGTTTTTCTCCCTCAAGAGGAGGGTTTTCCCAGGGTATATGCAGTGTTATTGTGTCTGATTTTGAATTAAATTTCTGCTTTTATATCTGATCATAAAAACTAACATTTTTAAGGTCCTTTATTTTTCAAATCACTTTGATTTTGGATTCACAAATAAGTTCAGGTTGCACTTGTGTGCCCAAAGAAGCATCTTGATCAAATACATAAGGAAAGTGAAACTTGAGGTGTTAAATGCTTCCCCTACTAATTTTCATTTTTTAACAATTGGAAACCAACTCCCTTTTCTTAGCCCTTTAGTAGCATGTTTCCACCACAAATCCTTCCTAATTGGCGCCACAATTATAACGATTTGTAAATTGCAAGCAAGTTGCAAAAAAAGGGGAAAATTTATTTAACATTTGTACTTGTAGATATTAGAATATTAGTTTAATATTATAATAAAGTGTACATGTACACTTCTTTGTAATGACCTAGTTGTAGTTTGTTTTTTGAGGGAAGAAAAAGAAGGTAGTTGCAATAACTAACTACAACTACTTATTATAAACAAGAGTACACATACACTTTATTATAATATTAAATTAATATTCTAAATTTCTAATAGTAGATGAAAAGTGAAAGTTAAAAAAAGGGGATTATAGAACAAGGAGAAAAGGAAAAAATTAAAGAGAAAAATTTCTCTTCATTTTCCCTTCTTTTTGTTTCTTATTACATGAATTCAAAACGGAAAGAGCAAAAACGAATGTAGAATGGAATGTCAAATGGAAATAGAAAAAAGAAAAAGGAAAGAAAAAGAGAAAAAGTTCTCTTGATTCTTCCCTCCTTTTGTTTCTTGTTCCATGAATTGATAATGGAAAGAGAAAAAACAAATGTAGAATGGAATGCCAAATGGAAAAAAGAAGAGAAAAAGAATATATTCAAAGAAAGACATACCTCTTCAAGTTTGATGCTCAAAATGGACTTTGGGCTGCTCCAAATGCACCGTCAGCTCCTTTAAATGCAATATTGACTGCTATAAATCAGCACATGGACACTTTAATCACTGGTTGCTTCCCTAATCTGTTGGCTGTGTTTTGCTACGATGTCTTCTTTTTTGCTCTCAATGGTCTCCTTTTGTCTTCGTTTATGGTTAAAACTTAAAAGTGATGTCTATTTCATTTAAATGTGTTTGTTTTTGCTTTTTAGGGTTTGGACTGGTGAGTTTGGTAGAAACTCGGCAAGGCTTGTAGCCAATTTGCAGGTCTTGGGTGACCTGGCTTGGCTTGGCACTTGGAGAGTCTAGATACTGTAGTAGGAATTACATATGGACCAGTATAATTTAATCTCTGAGTTACTGTCAGAAAAAGGAAGGAATTTATGCTTTAAACATTCTCTTTTGAAAGGTCTTCCTTGAATGATCTGATATGTGTGATAAAGATTGGATTGACCTCTTTTGTCTGAGTTGAATTGCCGTGGTATATTTTTAAATTAAGATATCCTCCTCCTTGGCATTAACTGGTACCCATGAAACATTTAATGCAGCTTACATAGGATCTGTGTTCTTGAGATTATCCATGATTTGTTGACAGCGGTGTGAGAAATGAAGAAATAAATTTGAACTTGAAGTCACCTAAATTTTCCTGACTTCATCAGATCCTTGATCCCCAAACTGCATTTAATGGGATTGATTAAAGCTATGGAGGAGATGCCTAGCATACTGCATCATGCCACTTTGTAATAAAATTCTGATGCTATGCTAGGATATGTAACAACTGTAAACAGAGGTCCAGCTGCTTGGAACTTGAGGAAGAGATTTCAGTGGGATTTGTAAACATGAATTGAACAGAAAAAGAGGCTCATACTTTCCATTTGTGTGTCTTTGGTGATAGGACAATGTATTGGCAGTGTAAGAAACAGATTTTTATAGATATACTAGTTTTGTCTTTTATCGTCAGCTTTGTAGTGGAGCTGATGTTGTAGGAATGAATGGGTGAACTAAATGGAGTTTTTTCCATGGTGTACAAAAAAGCAAAAGATTAATTTATTCTGTGGACAGAGCACATGACCATAGTTAAGGGGCTTGCAACCCAAGTCTAATATCTTAGCGTGCAAGTGTATGGTATGGTACTTGCCTCATTTAATACAAATGACAGGATGTGAGGATTTGATGTATGATTTGGATTTGAGTTATTTGAAACTTGGAGGAAGCAGTGGTTTCTTGGATTCTTAATAATAGTACATTCAAAGTATATCCTTAAGTAGTTGGCTGCTCTGTTCAATTTACCCATTTTCAAAGAGGTGATAGCTGTGCCAAATTTTAGATGCATCTGTAACCTTTAAATACATTCTCATAAATAGCTTAGAGAAATTGTAGATTCATACTGGAAACACTGCATGTAGGAACTCCATCCAACCTCACAACTCTTAAGAAGTATTTTGTGCTTATTTTGTTTGGTATGGTTTTTGAATTCATCTTCCCACTTTTGATAGTCAGTCAAATACCATGATAGCATTTTGACACAAATCTAGAGGCTGATGCTCTACTCCTATTCTTATTTCTTGCACCATATATATGCAGTATGTCCACAGTCTTTGAAATCTGTATTCTATATGTAATTTTTTGATTGAGACACTTGGAAATGTGAGTTCTTTGCTAGCTTTAGATTACATGTCCTTACATGAACTTTTGGAATATTGCTGGTAAAGAAAATGCAGTATTAATTTAGACTTTATTCTGATGATTTGTCTCACGCAGAAAAGTTTCACAATTCTATTATCTTAATCTCTTCTGTGCTAATTCTTCAGATGGGTCAATCAACCCCCATGTTCTAGATGTGGATATGAAACTACCGGCATTGGCATGGGTGGTGCTACAACTGATGAGCTTCGATTTGGAGCAAATAGGGTTGAACTATACAGGTAAAATTAAGGCTCTTTCTTTCTTTCACAGTCAATACTTGATCCTGCTAGTCTCTTGAGTACAGTTTGCAGTTAAAATGTTTTAAGTGACTTGTATGCAAGGCTACACTAAAATTTGCACTTATATGATTTGATGCCAGGAAAAAATAGTTCCATCAAACATGGCAAAGAAACAATGAACTACAAACTATTCTTTATTCAACTTTTCTTATTACAATGTTTAAATTTTTTGTTTTGATAGAATTATACGTTGTTGTATTTGACATGTTCGTGCATAGATGTATAACTAAGTTTGGTTGTCCTCAATTCAACTTATGTTTTGTGGGTGTGGATGTTATAAATACAATACTCCTTTTTCCCTTTCCTCTCAAATTGGAACTAGCAGTCTATTTATATGATTCTTTGCCTAAATTTTCTTTATGTTCTACAAACAGATGGCACTGTAAAGATGATATAATCCTATCAGTTTCTGTAGAATAGAACATAAATTTTCAGAGAGAAGATTAAGCAAATATTAAGAAATGGTGAAAATTAAATGAAAATATTGGATTCCTTATGTAATTATCTCCCAAATCCACACAAGTCATGTTTATGAAATGAATGAGGGAGACGCTGTAATATTCCCCTTAATTTTTTTTTTTGAGTTTTATCACAATAAAACCAGCACAAGACCACTGATTAGCGTTAGATCCAAATGTAAACCAGCTTGTAAAATAACCCTCACCAAGAATGTTCATGAAGATCTCAATGTGGGCGAGGTGATAGCATATAGTTTCAGGAATCGTTAGCAACTAGAAAGAATTACAAAGCAATTGTAGGCGGTTGGCCAGGCCTATTTACTTGTAAAAGCCCCATTCAAGGAATGGGGACCCCCTAAATTTTACTCCACTCCACAGTCATGCAGCGGGTTTTCTCTCTCTCTCTCGCTCTGTCTCTTTTCTGTCCGCTTTTCGAGGGGTTGCGCCCGTCAGTGAGTTTAAGCATGAAACTGACCAAGTCTGAAAATTAGGGTTTCATCGTTTCTGGTCAGTCCAAGGTCGAACGAAGTGGATAAATTGAAAATTGAGCTTAACATTGTTGTTAGTGTGCTGCCAGCAGGCTCCCAGCAAAGTTTTATCAGTTAAAGGTACTTACTATTTTTAGTAAGTGTGAAATTGAGACCCGATTAAATCGGCATTTTTGAGACTTCCAGAACACTCACACAACATTAGTGCATCGAGGGCTACTTCGTAGCTGCAAAATTTGGCCAGCCGGACAACTTACTATTTTTAGCGATCCGGCAGGGACAAATTTAGGAGTTGGTCACGAGTTTGTTTTGCATGTTGGCATATTCCTTACGGGTTTTAAAGGACGCTGCGATGATATAACATGCAAGCTTGAGACCACTTTTCGAGGAGTTGACGTAGAAGTGCATTTTTAGGGTTTGCATGTCGAGTCTCTTTTGCGTAATAGGATGATTCTGCGATGGGTTTTGAGGCTTGGCGATGGTGTGACATGCAAATGGAGATACTCACTTTCGGTAAGAACTTGCTATTTTTAGCGAGTGTGTCGACCGGTCGCTTCAGTTGAGAATCCGCAGTGATGTGATTACCACGAGCGAGAACCAGCAGAGATCTTTTAATCGCATCTCTGGCGAATTAGGGTTTCGAAGCCAGGACTGAAAAGAGAGGCATAAAAGTGAATTTACCGAAAACCCGATGTAAACCATCGCGTCGGCATCCATCGAGGCTATCTGGCCCGAGTCAAATTTCAAGTCAAGCCGGAGCACTTACTATTTATAGTAAATTGATTGAAGCAATTAAAATAGTAAATCAGTTGCATGCGTTGGTGTCAACAGACAGGTCACGTGGTGAGGAGCGTCTCATTCAAATTTCAAGTTAATCGGAGCAATGGAGCTATTAGAAACAAGAGGTTACTATTTATAGTAAACCACCTTCAGAAATAGGCTAAAAATAGCAGGATGACTAAAAATGGCAATGTCGACAGACCAACAAGATGATAAGGATGCAGTGTGCAAAATTTCAAGCCGTTCCGAGCTTCAAAGGTGCAAAATTGAGAGGACTTACTAAAAATAGCAGGGCATGAAATACTGGCAAAAAATAATGAAAAAGTTCTAAGTCTGGAACTTCATCCAGTAGGCATGGCAAAATGCGCCCAGGTGATGAAGAGGCACAAAAATTTTGAGAATGAAGTTCATCCTTCACACAGGCCAAAGTGCGCCCAAACTGGAGAAAGTCAAATAAGGTCAACGCCTTTTCATCCTTCTGCCATGTCAAAATGCGCCTTCAAGCATATGCCAAGCTCAAAAAAAATTCTAAGTATGGAGTTCATCCATTCTCAAGGGCAAAATGCGCCCAAGGCACAAGTGGTCAAAGAAAGTCAACAATTTCTATCCTGAAGGCATGTCAAAATGCGCCCAAGGAAAGATCAGGAAGGTTGAAAAATTTTCTAAGTCTGGATATCCACCACCCCCCTCCAAATGCGCCCATCCTGTAGCAGGGGTGAAATGCGCCCAAAAGACCAAGAAGTCAAAGTGGTCAATGCTTTTTATCCACCAGCAGGGGCAAAATGCGCCCAAGGGAGAAGTAGGTCAACAAGTCAACAAGTTCATCCTTCTCCCACATAAAAATGCGCTCAAGGTAGAAGAGAGTCAACAAGGTCAAAGAAATTCGTCCTGCTTGCATGGTAAAATGCGCCCAAACAAGCTCAAGTGAAGACAAAAATGGGAAGTTGAAAGGTCATCCTCTTGACATGCTCAAATGCGCCCAAGTTTAGGTGGTAAAAGGTAAGTGAATGGGGTGAAAGGTGGTAAATAAGGTGAAAGATGCTTCAAAGCGTGGTGAATACAAGGTAAATGCTAGGCGTTATCCTCCATCAAGTGCAAAATGCGCCCAAGGTGGTAAGTCTTAGAGGATAATCCTAAGGCGTGGTGAAAGGTGATGAATATTGGGCATTATTTTTAAGTTTCCTCCTCAAGTGTGCTAGGCGCCAAGGGTGATGAAAGTTATAAAGTGTTGGAGAATTTCCTAAGGCGTGATAAAGTGATATTCCAAGGTGGTGGAAATAAAATGTCAAGTGTTGTGCGCCTAGAGTCTGAGGTGAAATATGAAGTGAAGTAACTTGCTAAGTGATAAAAAATTTCAAAGGCAAGGATGAATATTTCCATATGCGCCTAAGATGTTGAGTGATGAAAAATAGAAAAATGAAATATTTCTAAGGCGTTAGAATTTTAAATAAAATTGCCTTGCAAGTGTGGAGTTAAATGCAAAATGGCGAGTGAAAAATGAAGTAGGCTAGACGCCCTCTATGAATAAAATTTTTCTAAGTGAAGTTGAAAGGATTTCCACCGCTGGCAAATGAATAGACAAAATTTTCTAAGGCAAATTCTCAGGATGCAAGATGATTTAAAATATTTTCTAAGGCAAATATTTTCTCCCTTAGAAAATACGCCTAGAGGCTCAGGGTGGTGAAATTTTTCGAAGCACGAGCGAATTTTCTCAGTGATGAAGTCAGAGATGGATGATAATGCAGGATGAATTCAAACTTCTCAAGTTGGAACAACACAGGATGATCACAGGCGAAGAATGGATTTAAATTTGATAGAATAATATTTTCTAAGGTTCAAAATTAAAGAATTAAATGAACCCGTTCGTTGGGTACCCATGGATTCGAAGCATTCTGAAGAAAATTTTCTTCTGGGTACTGAACATTCGCGATGATAGATGGATTTCCAAGTCTTCCGCACTTCGCCAACACTTTTTCAGTGAAGAATTTAATCAGTGCTCAAATAGTGAATTTTCCTAAGGAAAATTTTAAAATTTCTCTAAGGCAAGATGAATAAAATGTGTTTTCAGAGTGAATTTCTTCGAATGATGAATTTGAGATGAGTTGCCTAGATAATTTTGATTGAATCCTTCAGTGATGAATTTTCCGGAGATGATGATGAAGTTAAATTCGAATTTCAAGTGACAGAGTTCCGGCTGGTGGATTAAAAAGATGGATTTAAATTAAATAAATTCAAAAGATGCCAGTCAAAGTCAAGTTTCTAGAAGAATAAGATTCCTGACGACGGGTGACAAGTGTCAGAAATACCAGAGAGGGAAATTCGAATTCTTGAAGTGGAGTAGTGGAAGTTTAATGCACTGGCTAAAATTGGCTCCTTCTAGAATTCGATTTTGAGCTATAAAATGAAGAGATTTCTAGCTTATTCTTCACAGCTAAAAGAAGCCGAATTTGCTCTAAGTGAGGATTGTTGCTTGGTGTTGCTGAAGCTTGAAGAATTCGAAATTTTGCTGAGACTTGGAGAGTACGAATTTGTTTGTTAAAGGGGGGGACGCCTTGAGTTGCTGAGAAGTGCCATTGCTGAAGTCAAGGAGGTGCGCACTTGTTGCTTGGAGAAGGTACGACTTTGCTAGCATAGTGGCTGAAGCTTGATTCGTTGCTAAAGTTGAAGTTGCCAGTATTAAGGGGGACGCCTTGAAGAAGTGAGAACTTGCTGATTGCTGATTGCTAGTGCAAAGTGTGAAGTACGAGTTTATCAAGATTGCTGATTGGAGTTGTTGCAGATTGAAGTCACTAAAGTTTACTTAGAGACTTTTCTAAGTGTTGAAGTTCAAGAGAAGAAGCTGAGGTTTGCAAACAAGAAAATTATTGCAGCTTCCTGAAGTCGACTGCAGCCCCTACACAATATCTTATCTTATTTTATAAATTAAATTGCTGATGAATGTTTACTGTTTGCAGATGGCTGAGGCAAGGGCGACTGGCAAAGACAATGGTGCATCCAGGCAAGCTGTGATCAAGAAGCTGAGTAAAACGTTCATGCCGGAATCAAAGTTCATTTCAAAGTTGGGCAAGTTGACAGATACCAATTTGGGCTCCGTCAACCTGGAGGCCTTCAAAAGCAGAATGTTAGGGATTGGAAATCATCGTCCTTCGACCACTTCACACAGTATTTTTCGAAGTGGGTTATATGCAGCTGCTGGTTTCCCACCAGCTATTCAGTGTTCGGAGCTAATGATGGAGTGTGCCAATTGCTATGAGAAGGATCATCGGTCAATCATGTCACCTGATGGCCAAGTGCTAGCTAATCTTACTCCAGCAGCCATTGGTGAAGCTTTCGGGATCCCGGTGCACAGAAGTATGGTCTACAAATCCAGAGAGCGAGCTGAGCGGATGTATGCTTCTGCTTTCGAGAGATGCACGGAAACAATTAACACTCATTGGATGAGCACTCCCAAGCCTTCTCGTGCGAAGTTGCCAAAGCAGATCATAGCGGAGGATTTGAAGCAGGAGTATTGTGATCTCATCATGATGCTGAGCAGGGTTGGAGGTTGTGCACAGTCATTCATTTTTGAGCCTTGGATGTTTTACTACATCAACCTCGTGCTAGAGGGAAAGGATTATGTCAATTGGGCCGGGATGATAAGTGATAATTTGCATGAGCAGCTCCTGGGCTTGAGGAGAACGAAGACATTTTACATGAGCTCCTACATCATCTATATGTTGGCACGGATGACGAAGTACAGAGGGATTTCCTACAAGGAGCCTGTCGGTTGTGGCTCTCATCAATTCAAGATTCATGATGCTTGTCCGCAGTTGCATTTGGCGAGCACAACTCATTACAAGCGTGTCAACGATTCCTTCACCATGTATATCACGAGATTGCTTCAGGAGCGATTACAACACAGAATCTCGAAGGAAGCCCAGGAGTTGATTGAAAGGTATGGGTGCTGGTTCATACAGTTTCCGAAATTTTCTTATATTAGGCTGCAAGGTTTCTCATCATACCCATATAGGCTGCCTAAGTACCCAACAGATAGAGTTTTAATGCTAGAAATATCTAGGCAATTGCTTGCCTTTGATAAGATTCAAAAGAAGAAGAAGAAAGGAGGGGTAGAATTTCCAGTTGTCATGGGCAACTCGGATGAGGTGTGTCCTTCAATACAGGCAGCTAGGGAGGCTGAAAGTGAACTTCAATTTTATCATTTCTCATATCATATTAGCCGACAGCACTACGACCCACATCATAACATCAAATGGGTACTGTCAGAGGAGTTTAAACATAAGGCCACCATTGAGGATTATTGGGCTGATGCGGCTAATGAGATTGAAGTAAGGAAAAGGATGTTTTCTCGGTT
>VDFB02350360.1:0-50896 GCA_007258455.2 Sequoia sempervirens
TTGTCTCTTTCACCACTATTGGTAAAATAGTTTCACCTCTTATGGGTAAATGTACAAAACACTTTAGGAGAATAATAAATTAAAGGATTTACAAGGTTGATGAAACCTAAATCCTAACAAAATTCAAACTGGACTGATACACCACTTCTAGCATATGAGTCCTAGTACAATGGAAGTTGTAGTTTTCAGGAGTTCTAGACATATCTCTACCAAATCTTTGTTCCTGCTAGGACTAAATCACCTAGATTGGCGTATGAGTCCTAGAAGACAATAATTTTAGTATTTTCAACATTTCAAGTCTTCATCCAAGCTCTTATAGGTTTCCAGGTGCATACTTCTGGTTTCTCGACATTCTATTATATTTTGCATTCATTTCTAGGTCATTTAGCGAAGTCTTGCATATCATTAAGTTTAAACATTAGGTCTGGCATATCATCAATATTTCCAAGCTATAGCTTGATGGTGAACCCTCTTGCAGTCATTGATCATACCCTAGGACATCCTGTTGCAAGATATCTCTCTCCCACTTCATCCTTGGATTGAGATATCCAGGGTTTCCGTGAATGAGAGTGAAGAGGATTGTTGTTCTATGTCCTAAACCATAAGCAACAACAATTTTCCACCTTTCATTTTGGTGAACCTACATTTACAACATCTTAATTCTGATATGGAGTGCATTTTCTTCCTATATTTAGCTTGAATTAACATTACATTAGGATTTGCATTAATTAATTGGCATTCTAGAGTTTCTAATTTTTGCATTAGTGAAAGTGCATATAGATGGCATTTTTGTATCTTGCATCATTGAATTTCATCTAAAATATTCATTTACACTTAGCTTAGACATCATCCAAAATAGAAAACACAAAATTCACACAAAATTTGTTGAAAATGGTGTAAAAACCCTAAACTGGGACTCATACAATCCTCTGGATGATTTAGTCCTAGTATAGGAGATTTTTCCTGATTTCTATGTATTTTGTGCTAACTTTTTTTCACAATTCAAACCTCTGAAAAAAATATTTGGGACTCATACACCCCTTTGGGTGATTTAGTCCCATTACAAAATTTAAACTACATTCTCTATTTCTAAGTTTCAATTTATTGTTAGTTTTCCATTTCAATTGGCTATGTTTTTGTTTCATCCGTACATTGCATACTCTCAAATTTTCATTTCAACCTTTTATTTTAAGTTCTTGCATAGAATTTAATCATGGATATGTGTTTTAGGAAGTTTTGGATGTCCTTGAAGTCCTTAGTGGATGTGTCAAGTTGTGCTTTTGGAAATCACCCTAATGAAATTGAACTTACTCATGCTCACTCGACCCCTAATGCATGTCCTCCTCATGAGGTTGACATTATAGGAGAAGACGATGACAACATGAATAAATTCCTAAATTATTTCCTTAATAACCTTAAAAATAATGCATCCTTCTATCCATTCATGGAACAACCTATACCCCTTATAATACCACCACTTGAGATGTTTGGTTACTTACATCCTGAAACTAAGATACAAATTGAACCTAAATTCACTACAATAGGTGAAACTAGTTCCTCTAGTCAAACAAACATTTAACCATTCTACATTAACAAGGTAACCAACACTCCTATCAATCTAGAAGAGACATACGGAAAAGGATTAAAGATCTTGAGTAAACAAGGATGTGATACAACAAGTGAACACGAAATTCATCAACTCTTAGAGAACATTCCAACTAAAATACAAAAGGATTAGGATATCAAGATCCTCCTCTTGATACAAATGTTCTCCTTCCTAAATAACAACAAATTATTTGTAACAATGATAGGAATCATAGGATCATATTATGTCCTCCTCCTCAACCTTCAACTTGAGAAATTGTTGAATCTAGCAAGCGTGGAAAGCCTTACAAACTAAAGAAACTACAATTCCCTTACCACCAACTAATATTGAAAGGAATTTACATATACTTCTACACTGAGGACTTATTACATTACCACCCATAAGAGAATATTGATCTCCAAATCCCAAAAATACACACATCACATTGTCGATACCATAGAATTCTTTGGTATAATACTCATGAGTGTTGTGCCTTAAAGAAAATATTTAAAAATTTAGATATCATAGAAATAGTCCCTTAAAGCGAGACCCTTCCACTCCTTGCCATGTGATAGTTGTAGGATAATAACATTCTCACTATTATATGTTATATGTTTATTGCAAATCATTTCAAAATGCAAGGAGCTCTTTCTCTTCACCTACCTTGGCTCATCCTTCCCTTGCAATTAGAGGGGGTCATGGGTTAGTAAGCCTTGTCCTAGTAATACATTTTTCATTGTCCCTCTAGCTAGTTGTTCTCCTTCTTTATACAATGAACACAATTAGGATGTGAACGACCTTCTCATAGGTTGAATTGCATGTTCCTTACTAGTATCTTGCATTATTTCCTTTTTTTCATTTTCCTTCATGTGATTGCATGTGCACAATGTGATCCATGATGATGTTTTGTTTGATGTATCTCTCTTTGTGAAATTCCTCTATTTGTACCTACATTCTTCTCTATGTCGTAGAGATTTTCCTTTTATCTTTTCTATGTCTTGTGTTTTCCTTTTGGGGATGATGCAAGGCATCAATACATTCATGTCTCTTCCATGTTGACCCAAAATATTTTCCTTTATCTTTTCTTGTCTTGTTTTTTCCTTTTCGGGATGACACAAGGCGTCGAGACACTCATGTCTCTTCCATGTTGACCCAAAATCTTTTCCTTTTATCTTTTCTTTGTCTTTTGTTTTCCTTCTGGGGATGACGCAATGTGTCGAGACATTTAGGTCTCTTCCATGTTGACCGAAAAGGATTTTTCTTTGTTTTTGCTCTATTTGTGTCATTATTCTTGTTCTATGAGTATTTTGGGAATGATGAAAATTCCAATCTCTCTAAAAATATTGTAGAAACAACATACTGACCCCAAATCCATAGATCCCTCATGTGTTTGGAGTTTCATTTTGGGGGTGACCCCTATTTTCTTTTTTTTTTATGGCACAACTTCATTTGGAAACATATGACGGCATAGGGCTTTCCAGGTTAGCTTTCATGTCCTCTTTATTGTTAGAATTTATTATTTTCTACTTTAAAGTGATTTCTCATAGCATAGTCTTTAGAAATTTCTTTAAAGTGGGGGCATACACTGGCATTATTCTTTTTGAAACCATGTCTCATGGTGTATTCTTCTTACTTCATGTGATGTATCTTTTTCTTCATGGTGACATTGGGTGTGATGTCCTTCAAGAGCGTCATCTCTCTTAGAATATTACATTCCTCTTAGTGGCCCGATGCAACACACTATATCCCCTAAGTTTTGAATATTTTATTCTTTTATTGGTCCTCTCTTGGAGACATTAGGTATGATGTTCCCTAAGTTAAAGACCTTTCATGAATTAAGCAAGACTCCTTTGAACATTCCCTATATTGCACTTACAATTTTTGTTTTATGGCCACCTTGCATAACACACTTTTCATGCCTCTGGGGCCATCTAGTTTTTCCATGAGTATCAAGCATATGAAGCTTTACTTGCCTCATGAAGCTCAAAGTTCATTAGTGTGTGGCGCCTTATATAAAAGTTATCAGGAGGTATAACTTTGGTCTGATTGGATGGGAAGGTGAACCAAGGCAAGACTTTCCTAAAGCCACCCACGTGTGTGTGTGAGTGCACACTGGCCATGTGCATATGTGTCTCACCTTTTGGATACTCACCCAGCAAACATCCTGAAGTTTTTTTGCCTCAGAGTGAGCGTGCATTTTTCACAAAAAAAACTTAGATCTGATCCACATTGAAATGGACAAACAATCAAAGCTTGATCCACCCCACTTTTTTTTGTTTTTCTTTTCTCTTTGTCTTTTTCAATGTATGTTTGTGCCTTGTTATTTCTCCTTATATCATTGTTCATGTGTGTTTTTTTGTTCCTATGTTGGTTTATCATAAGATCAGGATTTTAAGGGCTTGCACAACCCTCTTGATCGTTTATGTCCTATCTTACTAGCAATGGTGTATTAGGACCCCTCTTGATGTGTGTTGATCTACTTTAGTGTGAGTTTGAAGCAAGTTCATCCTCTCACTAATGTGGGGGATAAATGTAGTGTCAAAAAATTTTGTTTGTGACATTTCCACACTTGTTTGGGTCCTCCTTGTTAAATCAAGCTTAATGATGCCTTTATTTAGTGTTGTAATGTGTCTAATGCATTCACATCAAGTCTTGGGACCTTTTAAACTAAATGAACTTAATTTTACCTTGTTTAGGGTGTTGTAAAGTGTTGTACCATACTTTCACACTAATATATGATTTTCATTATTAATTGGACTTCTTTATGCTTTCATTGGCCCTATTTTGCATCCACCAGCCTTAATTAATACATCTTTTCGAGGATAATCCCAACATAAACCAACATCCAATCATAATTCATGTCTTTTTAGGTTGTGTGGACCAAATTTAGTGATTTAGGATTCATACGCCACCTTGGGCATATGGGTCCCACCTAGGTTTTGGGCCCTTGATCCTGATTTTACATGAATCTAGGAATTTTTGAAAAAGTATCCCATAGTTAAGCCTAATGGTTCTCATACACCACTTATGGCATGTGAGTCTCATGTTTCCCAAAATAAAATTTAATTCAAATTCCTGGTAGGATTTTATCCTCCTAGATCTAATGTCAGCTTGTAGTGTTGTAATTTCATAAAATTTGGCATAAACAAGTATAACTACAAGGTTATTTCACTCAATTTTCACCTAGAAACTTGAGTATTCGTGCATTATACAAAATTAGAGTTCACAAGATCATTCAAGAGTTTGCAAGAGCATTCAAGAGTTTATTATCAAGCACTTAGGAGCAATGTTCAAGTATCAAGCATCACATCAAAGTCATCATGCTTCATTTTTTTTTGAGCTAACATTTGTGATGTAGGGTTTTATGATTCAAGAAAGCATTCAATTCAATATCTATTGCATCCAAGCAAGAATCAAGGTCTACATCCATTGGATCTATTTCATGCATGTTTGCAGCAATTTATTGCTAGGGTTTGGTGAGTTGTAATATTGCATGTTGTTCATTCATCGCTCCTTCATTTCATTTCATTTCATTACATGGTTTGATTACCAAAATGGTATTTGAACAAGGAAAACCCTTTTCTACTAACAAAATAAAAATTTCCCTCTCTTGAGTGTGTGATTTACAAATCTAGGTTGAAGACACATTGAAGAGAAAGTTAGGAGAAAGTTGTCAAAGTGTTCAAAGTTTTTAAAGTTGTCACCTCATTTTGGAGAACATTAAAGGACTTCTTTAGTGTATAATTTGAAAATTCAGACCCAAAGATCAAGTTGAGAAGATTAAGTAGAGGTTGAAGAGTAGATTCAAGTCCTAATTTTCTGGAAAAGTAAAACTGGACTAATACACCACTTCTAGCGTATGAGTCCCAGTATAGTGAAAGTTGTAGTTTTCAAGAGTTCTAGACATATCTTGTACTGAAAGTTGTAGTTTTAAGGAGTTATAGACATATCTCTACTAGATCTTTGTTGCTACCCAAAAACCCTAATCTGGGACTAAATCACCCAGACTGGTATATGAGTCCCAATAGACATTAATTTCAGTATTTCAACATTTTAAGTCTCCATCCAAGCTCCTATAGGTTTCCACATGCACACTTATGGTTTCTCAGCATTCTATTCAATTTTGCATTCATTTCTAAGTCATTTAGCGAAGTCTTGCATATCATTAAGTTTAAACATTAGGTATTTCATATCATTAATCTTTCTAATCCCTAGCTTGGTGGTGAACCCTCTTGTATTAATTGATCATACCCTAGGACACCCTATTGCAAGATATCTCTCTCCCACTTCATCCTTGGATTGAGATCTCTAGGGTTTCCTTGAATGAGAGTGAAGAGGATTGTCGTTCTATGTCCTAAACCATAAGCAACAACAATTTTCCACCTTTCATTTTGGTGAACCTGCATTTAGAACATATTTATTTTGATTTGTAGTGCATTTTCATCCTAGATTTAGCTTTCATTAACATTACATTAGGATTTGCATTGGTTATTTGGAATTCTAGGGTTTCTAATTTTTGCATTAGTGAAAGTGCATATAAGTGGAATTTTTGCATCTTGCATCATTTAATTTCATCTAAAATCTACATTTTTACTTAGCTTATACATCATCCAAAACAGAAAACACAACATTCACACAAAAAAATTTGAAAACAGTGCAAAAACCCTAAATTGGGACTCATACACCCCTCTAACTGATTTAGTTCCAGTATGGGAGATTTTGCCTAATTTTTTGGTATTTTGTACTAATTTTTTTTCAAAGTTTAGACCTTTGAAATACCTAATTGGGACTCATACACCCCTTTAGGCGATCTAGTACCATTTTAGATTTTAAACTACATTTTCTAGCATTAAATCCTTTATTTCTGAGTTTCAATTTACTACTGTTATTTTTTTGTTTTAGTTGGTAGTGTTTCTATTTCATCCATTTGGTTTGTCACATACATTTCATACTCTCAAATTTGCATTTATACCATTTTTAAATGATGATTTTGGTTTACCCCTCATAATGCTTTGATGATTTTTAACCTAAAAGGAGAAAGGGGATTGGATGGGGGACCAAAATGCAAGGGTTTACACTCAAGAATATGTTAATGAAATGTAGTTATGCCTAATTAATATTTCCTAATGCTCTGATATGAAATTGAAGTAATCTAATGATGCAAAACTATGAAAATGTAAAATGTTGGAAAACACAATGTGATATGTAGAAATACCTAAGAAATGCAACTATATGATGAAATAACATAATAGAATGGAAAAATTGTACTTGGCATTAGAATTTTGATGTTGAAAGATTTTGGAATCCTAGAAAAGTTGACTAAAATGTTGATAGGGACAATTAGGCCATACTGGGTGACTTAGTCCCAGTTTTGGGATTCAACTTTGTCGAAACAGCAATTTGCCAAATGTGTGTTCAAAAATGTCAAAATCAGTTTTCAAGCCTAGAAGTAGGACTAATTCACCCGTAGTGGCAACTTAGTCCTCTTGCAGATTTTGGGAAATTCGAGACATAATCTTGTAGTCTCAGGCTTGCACTTCCTTTTTTGGTAGGTGTTTGTACTTAATTTTGTAGAAAACGGGGCAAAAAGTATCTCCAAGCTTGAAATATGATGATGTTGACTTAATTGATTTGATACACTTTTGATCACTTTTCAACACCTATTGCTTGACAAATCTGCATACAAAAGTCACATGCAAAAGGGGAAAAATGGTTGAGGGTTAAAGAATAGGGGTTTTCCTTGGTCAAACTCCACTTTGCTAATCAAACCCTAAACAATGAGATATAATGAAATGAGTATGATAAATAGATAACATGAAAATGCAAATGTCATAAACTTACCATATCATTGATGCTCAAGTTTGAATATATGCAATGAAGAACTCCAATAGCTTCACTTAACAATGATTGATTTGCTTGAATGCTTAATGAGTGCAAGAGATAGATGATTGTATGAGATGGAAGATTGCTTGAGTGAACTAGGAGATGTAAAATGAGGTTAAAAACCCTTTTTTATACTTGATTTTACTAAAATTTCCTGAAATTAGCACATCACAGGCCGACCTCAAGGGTTAGAGGACAAAATCCCCCTAGAAATTTAAAATTATTTTGAGTTTTGTGCCAAAAAGGACTAAGTCACCCCTATGGGCGACTTGGTCCCACTTAAGCAAATTAAGTGGGTGTTGGGAATTTCAAGGCATTAAAAGTTTTCCAACAATAATATCCTCAAAAACACACTTAAAAATGGTCGAAAGTGTATTAAGGGGTCATTTAGACATGAGAAAGGGTTGAATTAATGAAATTAAGCCTAGAAAAGTGTGAAATCTTATTAGAAGACTTTACAACACTTCAAAATAGGACTTAATAAGTGATTAAAAGGTTATCTTTAGGTGAATTGTAATGAGTAGAGTCTAGAAAAGTGTAGAAATGTTTTATAACACTTCACAACACCTTCATAAGGCACCATAATTTGAATGTTTAAGACACATTACTACATTAAATCAAGAAAAAATCAAGCTAAAACCCATTAGAAGGACTCAAGTGAGCATAAAAATGTCAACTATACATTTTTTGGCCACACATTAAGCCCCCACTTTAGTGGGAGGATGAACCTGCTTCAAACTCTAACTAAAGTAGCTCAACATACACATCAAGAAGAATCCTAATGCACTCACATTAGTGAGTTGAAATAACAATAACCCAGAGGGATGATCAGCCCCCCAGGATCAGGATCTCATGGAAAACCAAACATAAGAACAAAATAACATGCATGATGATGAAAAGGAATGGAAGCTTCAATCGTCTATCCAGCTTGTTGTGGATTAGATCTAGGTTGATTGTTTGAAAAAGAGGATGCATACTCACTCTGGAGTGATAGAATTCATGGTAGTCCGTCGAGTGAGAAAACCCAAGTATATTCACTCTGGGGCCATGAAACTTTTGGTTGTCCACAGGGTGAGAAAGCCCAAAAGGAGAGATACATATGCTAGTTGGCATGCACTCACAAACACAAAGGTGGTTATGGGGAAAGTCATGCCCCTAGATGGGCTTCCCGCTCAACCATATCAAAGTTATACCTCTTGATAACTTTAGCAAGGCACCACAAGAGAAAATGTCAGTTTGTGTTTCATGAGACAAGCAAAGATTCATATGCTTAGAACCCATGAACAAATGAAAAGGTACCACAGGCATGCAAGTTGTGTTGTGCAAGGTGGAAAAAAGGTAAAATGTGAAAATAAAATGTAAAAGAAAATGTTAAAGGTGTTCAAAGGAGTCTTGTCAAGTTCATGCAAGGTCTATCACTTAGGGAACATTGTGTCTAATGTCTCCAAGAGAGGACCAATCAAAGGATAAAATATTCACAACTTAGGGGAAGTAGTGCATCGCATCAGGCCACTAAGAGGAATGCAATATGCTAAGATAGATCACACTTATGAAGGACATCACACCCAATGTCGTCCACAAAGTGAAAAACACATCATATGAAGTGACAAGGCTACACTAAGAATGCAGGAATGCCATATAAAACATGGTAATGTATGCCCTCACTTTAAAGGAACTGCTACACAATAGTCTGAGAGCAATTACTTTAAAGTAGCAAAGGGAAAATTCAAAAAGAAAACAAGACTTGAGAGCCAACTTGGAAAGCCTCTATGCCAAGTCATATGTTTCTAAGTTAGGTTGCTTCATGTAAAATAAAATGAAAATAAATTAAAAGAAAAAGGAGGTTTTCCCCCAAAAAATAATACACCCAACACATAAGGGATCTATGGATTTGGGGTCAGTATGTTCATTGCTACAATGTTTTTATGGAAGAACTTGGAACTGTCGTCATTCCCCAAAGCACATAGAATTGGAAGAATGACAAGAAGAGAGAAAAAAAGGAAAAAAAAACTCTATTTTGGGTCAACATGGAAGAGATATTGTGGTATCAATGCTTTGCATTGTCTCTGAAAGGAAAACACAAGTGAAAAGAAAGGAAAAAGGAAAAAAAAAAGCTTTTGGGTCAACATGAAGTAGACATGTCAATCTCAATACTTTGCGTCATCCCCAAAAGGAAAACACAAGAAAAAGATAAAAGGAAAAGGGATCATTTGGGTCAACATGGAAGAGACATAGGGCATCTTTATACTTTGTGTCATCCCCAAAAGGAAAACAAAAAAAAAAAGCAAAACAGACAATGCATGATATATAGAAGAAGATAGGTACAAATAGAAGAAGTGTACAAAGAGAGAGAATACCAAACACACAATACATGGGAATACAATACGCACATACAAGGAAAAAGAGAAAGGAAAATGAATGCAAAAAAGGAAAATGCAAGTCAACCATCTAACAAATCATCCACCTCCCAATCATGTTCAATATATTGCGAGGGCGGTTGACTGTCTAAAGGAAGAATTGCAAATGTCAAACTAGGAGATGTACCAAATTCTTCACTTGGTGGTGAATATTTATCATTTAGGCTCATGGTAGATGAAAATAAAGAATTTAGATCATTATGCACTTCTTCATCTATTATCTACATCCCATCGCTCGCAGAGAGCCATCAACATGATGTTGTGGTATCTCATAGGAGGAATAAGATATGCCCAATAGATCCCAATAGCCTAAAGATGATTCATCTCCTCTACTTATAGTGATGGAGCCGGATCTCTTAGAAAACTCAGTTGTCTCCCTCCTATTTGTTGTTGTCCTTGAGCGGGTACCTTTAAAATTTACACAAATATACTATAAAATTCATCTGAAATATTTCCTTTTTATGTTTTTCATCATGCAAGTGTGATAAATTCAATCTAGTATGCTTTCCTAAATTCCATAGACACTTTAGACCCCTTTTGGGACATTCTACAAAGAAACGGGACACTTCGCAAAGAAACGGGACACTTTGTGAAAAAATGGACACTTTGCAAAAAAAGGGAATGCTTTGAAAACTTTTTTTAAGACCCTTAATCAACCCAGATATACATTAAAATTAATTAAATCATTACAAAATCACAAAATGAAGCTTGCAGAATCCACTCACCTCATCTTGACACTCACCACGCGCCACCTAGTCCCAGAGAACGTCCAATCGTGCAACTATGTACCCTCGTCTACTCGACATTTTCTCATCTCACTCATCACTCTCAAGCTACACAAGGGTAAAATGAATAGTAACATATTACTCCCCTTTTTCTCTTTTACTCCATTTTTCATCTCTTTTTACTCATTATGAATTAAAATAGGGTTATTTTCCTTTTAAGAGTTCATAAAGTACCTCTTCTTCAAACCAACATAACAGGAGTTAGAGAAATCCATTTTTGATGCCATTTGATGCCTTGGAATTGTGATTGTTCCCCTGACATCATCAACTTTCTATCGTTATGTGACATGGTACTTGGAAATTTCCTTCGATATGATATTTTGAATTCGATGTGGCTAGATTACTACCTTGATTCCACCTTCGTAAAGCAAGCGGAATCAAGGGAGGGCATACATCTACCCTTGAATTTTCTTTCTAATAAGTTAGGAAAATAGGATTTTTTGATAACTAACAAATGTGTGTTGCAGGATGTAGTTTCCTAATGTTGTGGTTTTGTAGATAACTACACTAGGGGCTTCATTCTCCCGCCTTTTGAACAAGTATCATTTTATGTAATAACATGCACTTTTTAGAATACTTTAGCTTGCATATGCACATAGAGTCATATGGGCGCTAAAGTGGGGGCTTAATGTATTTCCAAAAATTGTATACTCTTGGAGAAAGAGACAATTTTGTGGTAAAACTAAGTCCTACTTTAGGTACCTTCCATCAATCACCCCTTAAAATTGCATTTATAGCCCCTAATACTCATATTTTGGACTTTGAGGCCTAATTCACCCATAAAACCACTTAAATCCCAACAAGTATTATTAAAACCACTCAAATTTTGTGAAACCCACCAAAAATATTCTTGGTGGGACTAAGTCACCCAAGGTGGCAACTTAGTCCCTTTTGGGGTATTTTTCCACTTTTGAGCAGGAATTTCATTAATTCAAATTAATTTCTCAATGGATGTCTTCCTCTTAGGTGTAAATAATGGGAAAATTAGGTGTTGATACTTATAAATACACATTTTAAGTCATTTTTCACATCTCCTAGTCATTTTTCAAAAAGAAAAAATTAAAATTCAAGAGCAAAAATGTCTCACACAAGAAGATTCAATAGAATTTTGCAGCAAAGTTGAAGCTTTAGGGAAGCAAACTAGGGTTTTTGTAGCTCTTCAAGCTCTCTTTCTATTCAATATCTCACATTGCAAAATATTGATCATGGATTCCTATGGTGAATCATGGAGAAATCTAGGTTGAAGAGATGCAACAAGCCATCCAATCACACCTAATGACTTGTTTTTGAAGTGATTCCATCTTCCATGTTCTTCTTATCTTCAGACTTAAGGTTTACATTAAAATTCTTCATGTCATTTACATTCATTTGAAGGTTGTAGGGTTTCTTGCATTGAAGTCTTGCATCTCTCAAATGTCATTTATTCACCTCATTCTAGCACATTAGAATAGGTTTTTCTCTCATTTTCAACCTTTCCTAGTCTTAGACACAATTAAGGCTAGGGTTTATCTAGATTTTATTTTATACAAAGTTTAAATACCAACTAGGGGTTTGAACAAGGCAAACCCCCCGTTAGAAACAAATTTATCTTTTGTTTTGCATGGTTTTTCGAAGATTCAAATTTATATTTTTGTCAAAGAGCAAAGTCCAGATTGTGGGCTCCCGTTTCCACTTTTGGATTTCTAGAAAATCCAAAGTGGACTAAGTCGCCCACAAGGGTGACTTAGTCCCACTGCACTACTTTTTCAAAAAAAATTGCAGCTCCAACACCCTTTAGGAGAAACAAACTTCCAGGTAAATTCCCTATTCTAGGACTAAGTCACGCATACTGGCCTAAGCGTCTCGGTTGCCTAAAAAGTCAAAATTTCCAAGATTTATGTGGTTCTAGAAACTTCCAATCTGTTTGTCTTCAATTTCTGGGTGCATAGTTCCTATTTTACATCCTTATTTGATTGTTTATTGCATTTGTTTTACTTTTCTTCATATCACACTATGTTTTCAAACAAGCTCATTTTCTTAGGTTTTGCATCATAATATCATTCCATTTTTAGATTATTACATTTTTACATCTTAACTAGACATAATTACATCTCATTAACATAGTATTGAGTGTAAAACCTTGCCTTTTGGTCCCCCATCCAATCCCCTTTCTCCTTTTAGGTGAAAAATCCTAGGATCAAAGCATTGTGAGGGGAAAACCAAAATCTTCATTTAAATTTTGGTGAACCTAATGTGAATTGAACATGCAACCTTCTGATAAGATATGGTCTATCGCACCCACATTTTCATCCATAAGAGTAACTTGGGTAGCATTTGGAGTTATATCATGTTGTTCATTATTTGTATTAATGTTCATGACTTGAGGGTTTGAAGGTTCACTAGCCTTGACAAATGAAATATTGTGTTTAGGCATGGGGTTGGTAAGGATTTATAAATTATGGTTAGGGGGTGCAACAAACTTATTTCCTTGATCAGTAACACCCGTAATGGACAAACGACTCGAATCAATGAGGTCTTGAACTAAGTGTTTGAGAGACTTACATGTTTGGTGTCATGGCCATTTTGGCAATGAAAATGGAAATATTCATTAGGTTTAAAGGTAGGTGGTAAAGGCTTGGTGGTATAAAGTGGTTTAACGGTAGGTAAAGTGATCATTTTTTGCTAGATCAATTGGTTCATTGTATTATGAAGGGTATCAAGTAAGGGAGTAAATTATCTCTTTGGCTCCTCGTATGTATAAGGCACCACTACTTTAATAGCTACCACTTGATTTGGAACAAGTTGGGGTGGTTGCGGGGAAGGTTGATTAAACTATAAAAAGCCTTGATTTGGTTTGTGAAAGCTTTGTGTGTTGTTTTGATTGTTTTACTCAAACTTCTCAACTCGGTTAGAAGTGGACTTGGAATCACAACTTGAAACCGAGTTATGATAGTCACATAGGGTTGTGCATAGGTGCATGAATGAAGGAAATTTCATCATTATTAACTTAAATCCTAAAATTTTGTGTGCAAGTTTTCAATAAACATCTTCTGCAGATGTGAATCAAGAATTTTGACATCAACTTGAGCATATAATGATTGATAATGTGAAATAAAGTTGGTTAATTTTTCATCAGCATGTTGTCTACATTGCATTAAATTGGCCATTGTCTTCTTAGGATTCATATGGACTTGGAAATGACTTAAAAAGGCATCCACAAGTTCATTAAATGATTGGATTGAATGATTAGGTAATTTTGAAAACCACTCTAATGCAATATCTTTCAAGGTCCTAGGAAAAATTTTAGCTAAGAGTTTATCATCAAGGAAAAAATCACTGCATGAAGTTGTATAAGCATTGACATGGTTATTAAGGTCTCCTTTGCCTCCATATTTCTCAAACCTAGGTATTTCAATTCCTTATGGAATTTGAGTGCATAATATTTATACGGATAATGGACTGCTATGGACATGATATGTAGGTGGAGAATTTTGACTTTGGCTAATGGTGGAGATTTTTTGTTGCATGGATGAAACAGTTTTAAAGAGTTGTGTAATGATGGGATCATTGTAATTGGTATGAGGTGGAAGGGAAATGGAGATGGGGTGTATGTAATGTTAGGGGAAGTGAAGGGGACACTAAGAAGGGTGAAGGTGGAGGATGGAATGTCCAATGCCACAAAAGAACTGGGAATGCTAGTTGGAATTGTGAAAGAACCTGAGCCACATGACTAACCTATTGCATAGTTGTTGTGACTTGAGGAGTGGTTTAATTTGGTATAAATATTATGGTTGAAGGGGGAGGAAAGTGAGATCCTCCTTGGTTTGTGACAATGGTTGTTGATTGGGAATTATTAGGAGTATGTTTATTGTATATCTCAACAATTCTCTTCATGACTTGTAAGCCATCATTGTTTTCAATCAAATGATGAAGGTTTTCTATGGTAGGTATGGTAGTGGTGGAAATGTTTTCAAGAGATAAGTCTTGTGGTAAATGTTCAAAATCCTCATGAATACTAATCACCTTGTCTTGCATAATGGAATTGTTTTGTGTCAACATTCATAGGATGAAAAGGTGAAGGCATAGAAGTGGTATTTTCCATGCCTAATGCACCATTGTCCATACTAAGAGTAGGATCTCTTGAGACTCCAAGGTCCACTATGAAAGTGTTATCATGGGAAGCCATGAGTCTAGAACTTCATCTCACTAAAGTATTATCAATGGGCCACCGAACACTCATACAAGTACCACAAGAGATAGGGAAGATGAAAATGTAATGCAATCTAGGATGAATGAAATGAAAAAAGAAATAATTTTGTAAACTGAAATAGAGATACAGTATCAAAAAATAGAAATATAAAAAATACCCACAAATTTCTAGAAAATGCAGTGCAAAATATGCAAAAGGACTAAGTCACCTAGAGTGGCGATTTAGTCCCACTGATGATTCTTTTTTGTACTTTTTCAAAAAAATTAAAGGAAAATCTATGTCTTTCAAATGCACAAATGCAACTACCATATGTAATGGCATACTTTTTGTCTTTTTCAATGCAATAATGATGCAAGAGTGCAAGCTAATATGAACTTTCTCAATTGAAAACCCTAGGATGCACCTTAACTAATGCAACATGCAATGTAAGTGAAACCTAGTATGTGCTTGAAAATCATAAAGGAACAATGTTCACAAGAGTTAGGTTCACCAAAATGTAAATGATAATTTTGGTTAACCCCTCACAATGCTTTGCTCCTCCTAAGATTTTTCACCTAAAAGGAGAAAGGGGATTGGATGGAGAACCAAAATGTAAGGGTTTACACTCAATAATATATTAATGAGATGTAATTATTCCTAATTAATATTTCCTAATGCTCTGATTTTAATTTTAAGCAATCTAACGATGCAAAACTATGAAAATGTAAAATGTTGGAAAACACAATGTGATATGCAGAAATACCTAAGAAATGCAACTATATGATGAAATAACAAAACAAAATGGGAGAGGTTTACCTAGCATTAGAATTTTGATGTTGAAATATTCTTGAATCCTAGAAAAGTTGACTGAAATGTTGACAGGGACACTTAGGCCAGACTGGGCAACTTAGTCCCAATTTAGAGAAACTTTGCTAGAATAGGAATCTGCCAAATGGGTGTTCAAAAATGTCAAAATTAGTTTTCAAGCCCGGAAGCAGGACTAATTCACCCCTAGTGGTAACGTAGTCCTCCTACATATTTTGAGAAATTTGGGATAGAATCTTGTAGTCTTAGGTCTGCACTTCATTTTCTAACAAGTGTCTATACTTGATTCTACAGAAAATGGGGCAAAAATTCTCTCCAAGCTTGAGATGGGATGATGTTGACTTGATTGATTTGATGCACTTTTTGATCACTTTTCAACACCTATTTCTTGAAAAATCTACATACAAAAGTCACATGCAAAAGGGGAAAAATGGTTGAGGGTTAGAGAACAGGGGTTTGCCTTGGTCAAACCCCACTTTGGTAATCAAACCCTAAACAATGAGATATAATGAAATGAGTATGATAAATAGATAACATGAAAATGAAAATTTCATAAACTTACCATATCATTGATTCTCAAATCTGAAGATATGCAATGAAGAACTCCAATAGCTTGACTTAATAATGCTTGATTTGCTTGAATGCTTAATGAGTCCAAGAGATAGATGATTGTATGAGATGGAAGATTGCTTGAGTGAATTAGGAGATGTAAAATGAGTTGAAAAACCCTTATTTATACTTGATTTTACTAAAATTTCCCAAATTTAACACATCACAAGCCGACCCCAAGGGTTAGAGGACAAAATCCCACTAGAAATTTAAATTTATTTTGATTTTTGTGCCAAAAAGCACTAAGTTGCTCCTATGGGTGACTTGGTCCCACTTAATAAAATTAAGTGGGTTTTGGGAATTTTGGGGCATTAAAAGTTTTCCAATGGGAATATCCTCAAAAACACACTTTAAAATGGCCAAAAAGTGTATTAAGCGGTCATTTAGACATGAGAAAGGGTTGAATTAATGAAATTAAGCCTAGAAAAGTGTGAAATCTTATTAGAAGACTTTACAACACTTCAAAATAGGACTTAATAAGTGATGAAAAGGTTATATTTAGGTGAATTGTAATGAGTAGAGTCTAGAAAAGTGTAGAAACATTTTACAACACTTCACAACACCTTCATAAGACACCATAATTTGAATGTTTAAGCCACATTACTACATTAAATCAAGAAAAAATCAAGACAAAACCCATTATAAGGACTCAAGTGAGCATAAAAGTGTCAACTATACATTTTTTGGTGACACACCTTTTACTCTAATTTCTTTCATAGCATTTAATCATGGATATGTGCTTTAGGAATTTGTGGATGTCCTTGAAGTCCTTAGTGGATGTGTCAAGTTGTGCTTTTGGAAATGACCCTAATGAAATTAAACCTACTCATGATCACTCGACCCCTAATGCATGTCCTCCTCATGATGTTGACATCATAGGAGAAGATGATGACAACATAAATAAATTTCTAAATAATTTCCTTAACAACCTTGAGAATAATGCATCCTTCTATACATCCACGGAACAACCTAAACCCCCATATAATACCACCACTTGAGATGTTTGGTTACCTACATCTCGAAATCGAGATACAAGTTGATCCTAAGTTCCCTAAAATAGGTTAACCTAGTTCCTCTAGTCAAACAAACATTCAACCATTCTACGTTAACAAGGTAGCCAACACTTCTATCAATCTAGAAGAGACATATGGAAAAGGATTCATGATCTTGAGTAAAAAAGGATGTGATACAAGTGAACATGAAATTCATCAACTCTTAGAGAAAATTCCAACTGAAAATACAATTTAAGGATTAGGATATCAAGATCCTCCTCCCAATGTGGATGTTCTCCTTCCTAAAGAAAAACAAATTATTTTTAACAATGATAGGAATGATAGGATCATCTTAGGTCCTCCTCCTCAACCTTCAACTCAAGAAATTGGTGAATCTAGAAAGCACATGAGGCCTTACAAACTAAATAAAATACAATTCCCTTACCCACCAGCTGATATTGAAAGCAATTTATAGATACTTCTACACTGAGGACTTATTACATTACCACCCATAAGAGAAGATAGATCTCCAAATTTCAAAAATACAAGCATATCACATTGTCAATACCATAGAGTTCTTGGGTATAGTACTGATGAGTTTCATTCCTTAAATCAAATCTTTAAGAAGTTATATATCATGGAAATAGTCCCTTAAAGTGGGACCCTTCCACTCCTTTCCATGTGATAGTTGTAGGATAATAACAATCTCACTATCACATGTTATACATTTATTGTAAATCATTTCAAAATGCAAGGAGCTCTTTCTCTTCACCTATCTTGGCTCATCCTTGCCTTGCAATTAGTGGGGAGCATGGGTTAGTAAGCCTTGTCCTAGTAATGTATTTTTCATTGTCCCTTTGTCTAGTTGTTCGCCTTCTCTAGATGATGAACATGATTGGGATTTCAACGACCTACTCATAGGTTGACTCGCATGTGCCTTACTAGTCTCTTACATTATTTCCTTTTTTTCATTTTCCTTCATGTGATTGCATGTGCCTAATGTGATCCCCCATGATGTTCTATTTGATGTATCTTTCTCTCTTTGTGACATTCCTCTATTTGTACCTACATTCTTCTCTATTTCGCAAAGCTTTTCCTTTTATCTTTTATTTGTCTTGTGTTTTCATTTTGGCGATGACACAAGGTGTTGATACATTCATGTCTCTTCCATGTTGACCCAAAAGCTTTTCCTTTATCTTTTCTTGTCTTTTTTTTTCCTTTTGGGGATGATGCAAGGTGTTGAGACACTCATGTCTCTTCCATGTTGACCCAAAATATTTTCCTTTTATCTTTTCTTTGTCTTATGTTATCCTTTCGGGGATGGCACAAGGTGTCAAGACATTTAGGTCTCTTCCATGTTGACCCAAAAGTTTTTTTCTTTGTTTTCACTCTATTTGTGTCATTCTTCTTGTTCTATGAGTATTTGGGGAATGATGATAGTTTTGAGCTCTCTAAAAACATTGTGGCAAGAACATACTGACCCAAAATCCATAGATCTCTCATGTGTTTGGAGTTTCCTTTTGAGGGAAACCCTTGTTTTCTTTTTTTTATGACACAGCTTCATTTGGAAACATATGACTTGGCATAGGGCTTTCCAGGTTAGCTCTCATGTCCTCTTTATTGTTACCATTTATCATTTGCTACTTTCAAGTAATTTCTCACAACATGGTGTTTAGTAATTTCTTTAAAGTGGGGGCATAAATTGGCATTATTCTTTTTCAAATCAGGTATCATGGTGTAGTCTTCTTACTTCATGCGATGCATCTTTCACTTTGTGGTGACATTATGTGTGATTTCCTTCAGGAGTGTGATCTCTCTTAGAATATTACATTCCTCTTAGTGGCTTGATGTGACACATTGCATCCCCTAAGTTGTGAATCTTTTATTCTTTGATTGGTCCTTTCTTGGAGACATTAGGCATGATGTTCCCTAAGTTAAAGACCTTACATGAATTAACCAAGACTCCTTTGAACATTCCCTATATTGCATTTGCAATTTTTGTTATATGGCCACCTTGCATAACATACTTTGTATGCCTATGGAGCCATCTAGTTTGTTCATGACTATCAAGAATACGAAGCTTTGCTTGCCTCATGAAGCTTAAAGTTCATTCTTATGTGGTGCCTTATCAAATTTATCAGGAGGTATAACTTTGGTTTGCTTCGACAGGAAGCCTAACTAAGGCAAGACTTTCCTACAGCCACTCACATGTGTGTGAGCGCATATCATCTATCTATGTATGTGTCTCACCTTTTGGATACTCACTGATCGGAAAGCCTAAATTTTCGTTGCCTTAGAGTGATCATACATTTTTCAGACAAATAACTTAGATCTGATCCACATCATAATGGACAAATGATCGAAGCTTGATCCACCCCTCTTTTGTTTTGTTTTTCTTTTCTCTTTGTCTTTTGCAATGTATTCTTGTGCCTTGTTATTGCTCCTTATATCATTTTTTATATGTGTTCTTTTGTGCCTATGTTATTTTTTCATAGGATCTGGATCTTGGGGGCTTGCACAACCCTCTTGATCATTTCCATCCTATCATACTAGTATTGGTGTATTAGGACCCCTCTTTATGTGTGTTGGTCTACTTTAGTGTGAGTTTGAAGCAAGTTCATCCTCTCACTAAAGTGGGGGATAAATGTAGTGTCAAAAAATGTCGTTTGTGACATTTCCACACTTGTTTGGGTCTTGTTTGTTAAATCAAGCTTAATGATGCCTTGATTTAGTGTTGTAATGTGTCTAATGCATTTGCATTAGGTCTTGGGCCCTTATAAACTAAATGAACTTAATTGTACCTTTTTTAGGGTGTTGTAAAGTGTTGTGCCACACTTTCACACTAATATAGGGTTTTCATTATTAATTGGGCTTCTTTATGCTTTAATTGGCCATGTTTTGCATCCACCAGCCTTAATTAATGCATCTTTTCAAGGATAATCCTGACATAAACCAGAATCCAATCATAATTCATGTCTTTTTAGGTTGTGTGGCCCAGATTTAGTGATCTAGGACTCATACACCACCTTTGGCATATGGGTCCCACCTAGGTTTTGGGGCCTTGATCCTGATTTTACATGAATCTAGGCATTTTTGAAAAATGTGTCACATAGTTAAGCCTGATGGGACTTATACTCCACTTCTGGCGTATGAGTCCCATGTGGCCCAAAATCAAACTTAATTCAAATTCTTGGTGGTATTTTATCCTCCAAGATCTAATGTCAGCTTGTAGTGTTGTAATTTTGGGAAATTTGACATAAACAAGTATAAATACAATGTTACTTCACTCATTTTTCACCTAGCAACTTGAATATTCATGCATTATACAAAATTGGAGTTTACAAGAGAATTCAAGATCATTCAATATTTTACAAGAGCTTTCAAGAGTTGATTACCAAGCACTTAGGAGCATTGTTCAAGTATCAAGCATCATGTCAAAGTCATCATGCATAATTTTTGTTTTTGAGAAAACATTTCTTATGTAGGGTTTTATGATTCAACCAAGCATTTAATTTGAGATCTATCACATCCAAGCAAGAATCAAGATCTACATCCATTGGATCCATTTCATGCATGTTTGCAGCACTTTATTTCTAGGGAATTTGGTGAGTTGTAACATTGCATGTTGTTCATTCATTTTTCCTTCATTTCATTTCATTTTTATTACAAGGTTTAATTACCAAAATCGAGTGTGACCAAGACAAACCCATTTCTACTAACAAAGCAACATTTTTCCTTCTCTTTAGTGTGTGATTTGTAGATCTAGGTTGAAGACACATTGAAGAGAAAGCTAGGAGAAATTTGTCAAAGTGTCCAAAGTTTTCACCTTGTTTTAGAGAACATTAAAGGACTTCCACAATTTAAAATTTGAAAATTCAGACCCATAAATCAAGTTGAGAAGATTAAGTAGAGGTTGAAGAGAAGATTCAGGTCCTGATTTTTTGGAAAATTCAAACTAGACTAATATGCCACTTTTGGCATATGAGTCCCAATATAATGAAATTTGTAATTTTCAAGAGTTCCAAACACATCTCTACCAGATATATGTTCTTGCCTAGAAACCCTAATTTGGGACTAAATCACCTAGACTAGCATATGAGTCCCAACAAACATTAATTTTATTATTTTAAACATTTCAATTCTTCATCCAAGCTCCTATAGGTTTCTAGGTGCACACTTCTAGTTTCTCAGCATACTATTCTAATTTGCATTCATTTCTAGGTCATTTAGTGAAGTCTTGCTTATCATTAAGTTTAAACATTAGGTCTTGCATATCATTAATCTTTCCAAGCCTAGCTTGGTGGTGAATCCTCTTGTAGTCATTTATCATACCCTAGGACACCCTATTGCAAGATCTCTCTCTCCCACTTCATCCTTGGATTGAGATCTCTAGGGTTTCCTTGAATGAGAGTGAAGAGTATTTTTGTTAGATATGTCCTAAACTATAAGCAATGAAAATTTTCCACCTTTCAAGAAGATAAGTAGGAAACCAGGTTTTGAATAACCAATCTTCCATTGATAAATACAGCTGAAGCCAATCCATCTACTAGCCAAGGCTTGTAGGATTCGTTAAATTCATTAACAAATAATACATGGGAGTTATATATAGGAGGGGAATTATATGTTTTATACATAGGAGGGGAATTAATGTAACATCATATAAGAACCAAATGAATGCACAAGGTCCAAAATGTGAATGTATAAGAAATGACAATTAAGTTTGAAAATTGGTTAAGCCCTTTTAAAGAAAAATGTTCGTGCTTATTAAAATTACTCCATCTTAAAAAAAAGAATGTTTGAAATTTCCCAAGTTTTCTTGGGCTAGAGGCAGAACATAGGATGGCTATCTAGTATAAATATTTCACTTGTCCTCATGTATACATTCTATTCTTGATGATTCTTCTATAAACACAACAGCCTATGATTCTTTGGTGGAGGTGGGTGTAGTAAAGAACTGCAATGTCTCAACATCAAGGAACAAGTGTGCCTAATGGAGGTCCACCCCCCCTGCAAGTAGAATTAAAAGTGATTGAAGTTACACTTGATGGGTGGACATCCAATCCATAGCATTTATGGAAATTTTAGAAAATTTCTATAATCAACACAGGGGAAACCTTGCTAGAAATTATATTCAAATTACAAATCAATTGAAAGAATATGGTCCTATAGAAGGATTGGACATTGTGCATTGGTTTTGTAAGTGAAGCTCCATACCCACAAGCAATACATACTAGTACTTATAGTAGAATCTAAAGGCTATATAAGGGATTATGGGAGGATGGGGTGTATATAAATGAATGAAGGAATCAAAATTTGAAGGCTAGGGTCCAAATGAAAATTAAATAATATAATGTATTAAAAGAAAATAAAATGGCCATAAAGGCTAATTATGATCAAAAAATGCTTCTAAGAAGAATCCAATGACATCTCCAAATCAAAGAAAGGCCCTAATAATTTCTAATCTTCAAGATCTAGTAGAAATTTCCAAGAAAAGGATGCAAGATAATGACATGCAAGGATAACAAGATTGTGCATAGGTGAAATGAAAAGAAGATGGGTATATTTAAATATTTTTGGAGTGTTTTCAAATAAGCACTATTGATGAAAATGTTGTATACGAGTCAGTAATAGTTGTCCATCTAAATTTGTTGAAGATGGACACAAACAATCAAGGGCGCCAATTGTTGGTGGCATTTATGCTCAATGGATACATAATTTAATACAAGTGGAAAAGGTTTCATGTCAAAAAGATGGATAAAGTAAAAGAAATAAAGAAAATAGGAAAAAATGATAGTCAAAACACATGAGAAAAGGCCCAAAATAAATAGAAGAATAAACAAATAAAAAAAAGTTACAGTCTAAATAATTAAAATGTTTATTATGATGCTATTGAAATTAATAATTTATAACATTAAAATATTAGAATGTCAATTTAGAAATCCAATCATTTTATTAATTGAATCACATTCATGAAATCTAATAATAACAATACTAGAATCTAAAAAATATCATTAAGTATTTAAAGCTAATACCAATCATCCCTTTGAATTGAAATAAATATGGATTAAATGAAATGATGATTTTAAGTAGATTTTAGTATTTTAAATTTTTTCATGCATGCTTCTTTTTGAAATTTAATTTAATATTAATCTATTTTACAATCCTTCATAAAAAAATTTAAAAATATATATATTTAGTAGATTAAAATTTAATTTAACATTTATTTTTATTTTCATTTTAATTCTCTAAATTCATCTCAATACTCCTCTCGCTTAAATGCATTCATATTTATAAATCTTTTAATTTTAAAAATAATTGCAGATCTCACATATTGTGCACATCAACTCACAATCATATTGTAGAGACTAAAAAGTTGGACCTACAAACAACAACACCATTTTTCCTCACCAATTTCCTTTCTTCCTTACATAATTGAATAATCTTAATTATTTGATTATTGTCTAAAGTCACATTCTTCTATTAATTAAATAATTTTAATTATTTAATTAATTTATTTATTTCCTTTATTCTTTTTTGATTAATTAGATAAAGTATATTTATTTGATTACATCACTAATTTCTCATTTTCTCTATAATTAAATAAATTCTTATTTATTTAATTATTGTCATTTTCTACTATAATTAAATAATTATTTTAATTATTTCATTATTCATTAGCCTCTTCTTCTATAATTAAATACATTTTATTTAATTAATTAATTACTAATTTTATCATTTTCCTTCACTTTTGAATTAAATTATTATTTAATTAAAAAGTCACTTTTTCTCTTTCTTTTATAATTAAATAATCATTTTTATTTAATTATACAATTTTCCTTCTAAATTAAATAATCTTATAATTATTTAATTTACTTTGGCAGCCTCTTTTTTCTAGGCCAACCTCTTTATCCATGTCATTCTTATCTCTTCACATCTCAATTAATCTCTACCCTTGATTGAATTAATTTATAATTTAATCTCAATCATCCATCCTTAACCAAACCCTATCTTTGCCCTAATTCTACCCGAACCCTTCCCTAACCCTATTTCATTGCTTCTCAAGCAATCTTGGCCATTGATTTCATGTCATATTGGCTTTTAATCCTATCCTTTCATTCAAATTTGGTTTTCTATAAAAGAGACCTATCATTGTCATTGCATTCCTAATTCAAGTACACGCTATTCAAGGAGACAAATAAAATCTTCAATATTTTGATATCATTATCATTAGGCCTATTATTGCATACTCAAAAATTGAGGGCAAGTATGCATATAAAGCAAAATGCAGAAGGGCAATGAAAGTGAATCAACCATGGCATAGGAATTTTTGGTGATATTGCTTCATTATTTTATGTTTCTATGTTCATTTGAGCTTCATTGTTAGTTTAGGGTCTTTAGGATTTGAATATTATTGATTCGTTCCTTTTACCTTAATTTTACTATATTCTACACATATACTCTAGAATGACAAAGAATAAAATGTACCAATTAAGTTAAAATTCATATAAAAAAGATATTAGTCTATATCTCAATCTTATTGCATTAAGAAACTCTAGACTAAAATGTAGTGTAGACAACGAAAAACAAGTTTCCTTTTTCAAATTTAATAAACATATTATTTTTTAATTTAAATGTATTGAAGGTGACATATTTATATTTTTTTATTTAAAAAATAATAATTAAAAACAAAAAAACCATTAAGTAATATAATTTAATTTAATCCTTTCAATAATGAATCAAAGACAAAAATAAATCCAAATCTTATAGATTCACTATTAATCCCCAAAGGAAATTAAGATTAAGAAATATGGACATAAGCTTGCAAAGGTTAATAGTCTATGGTCTCTTCTTCCTATCTTGGAAGGACATGGATGTCATCTTTCCTTTTGTATCTTATAAATTTCCTTTTTTATCTTATAAATAACCTTGACTAGATTTAAATAATGATCAAAATTGATTTGATACATTATTTTTTAGTGTAGTTCCTTTCTTTAAAACACAATGTATACATAAGTGCTCTCCACACTTTACATATGAGTATGCCCTTATTTACATATGAGTATGCCCTTATTGTCTTGAACTCTTCCAAATAATTTTCAAATTATCCTAGAGATTGCCACATTCTATAGTTCATTCTTATTTTTTAAAAGATTATATATCATGATAATTACAAGACCTGGACATAGGCTTCCAAAGGTTGATAGTTTATGGTCTCTTCTTCCCGCCATTGAAGGAGGTGGACAACTCATAAAGAAGGGATGCCATCCTTTATTTTGTATTTTAACTAGATTTAAGTAGCTTCGATTGGTACAAACTTTTAAGGGGAGGGAAATACTAAAACTGAGAATGGAGGGGAGTTATATAATGTAATTTCATATAAGAACCAAATGAATGCACAAGGTCCAAAATGTGAATTGAGTTTGAAAAATGGGTAACCCCTTTTAAAGAAAAAAGTGCATGCCCATTAAAATTACTCCATCTTAAACAAAAGAACGTTTGAAATTCCCGATGAATGTTTTCTTGGGCTAGAGGCGGAACATAGGATGGTTTTCTGGTATAAATATTTCTCTTGTCCTCATGTATACATTCTATTCAACGATTCTTTCTTCTGTAAACATAGAAGCCTGTGATTCTTTGGTGGGGGTGGGTGCAGTGAAGAACTGCAATGTCTCGGCACCAAGGAACAAGTGTTGCTAATGGAGGTCCACCCCCCCTGCTGTCTCAGCACCAAGGAACAAGTGTTGCTAATGGAGATCCAACCCCCCTGCTGTCTCAGCACCAAGGAACAAGTGTTGCTAATGGAGGTCCACCCCCTCTGCAAGTAGAAATAGATGTGGTAGAAGTTACACTTGATGGGTGGACGCCCAATCCACAGCAAATGGAAATTTTAGAGAGGTTCTATAATCGGGGCAGTGGAAACCTTGCTAGAAATTATATTCAGATTACAAATCAATTGAAAGAATATGGGCCTGCAGAAGGATTGGACGTTGTGCATTGGTTCTGTAAGTGAAGCTCCATACCCACAAGCAATACATAACAGTACTTGCAGTAGTAGAATACCATGTCTCTGCCTTGGTGTAGTATGATGTTCTAATCGTGCATTTCTTTGTATGTATCTACAGTCTGGCGCCGTGGCTCACAGTTTGCCCTAATTACAGATTCAGAGGTAAAAACATTCTCTATATCCAATTCTTAATGTGGATTTTGAATCTTTTATTTATTAATACTCATCTTCTTGGTCAGTTTGTGGATAATTCATATTAAATTAGTCTATGGAATTTATGATTTATCAGGACGGCACAACAATGAGAGTGCCCATTTCCATTGGAGGACAGAATGATGCCGAGGTGGACATATCTGTGAGAATCCCATAAATGTTTCATGGCTTCTTAGAGGCAAACATTATATTGTTTTTTTATTTGCTCCATAGGAAGAATGGCATGATTGTTAGCAATTTGGGTTATTCTTGTTGGGTTCTTGTTCTTGTTCTTGATTTTATGGGAAGAGGTTGTGCAAGATGTTTATTGCAATATAAAGGGATTCGGCCTCCTAGCCTACAGTTCACCATATTTTCTATAAATTCAGAATCGCAGATACCTGTTTTGTGATGTATTTTGCTGCTGTTGGAAGCTATTCATTTCCAGCTGTCCTGTGACACTATTTTATCCTAAAGAAAAAGCAAGGTGGATTGGAGCTCATGTTTCTCTGTCAATAACCATTTTCCTGTAAAGGTTGTCTTTAAAATAAGCTTTTGGTTCATCCATGGTAAACAGATGTCAAAAGAAATTTTAGTTTCCTTATGCCTTTCTTTAAGAACAGCCATGATTTTGAAAGGAAAATGAATGAATCCAGCTCGAATGGGCAATTGTATTTTTATTAAGATAAAATGAGATTTTGAAAGGGAAGAACAACTCAACAAATAATTCTTCAAAATTAAGATGGTTTGAAGTTAAATTGTTTCAATTATAGAAGTTATTAAGATGATATCAAAGATTTAGTAGATTCTTTGTTTGAAATTATACAAGCCTTGATGATCAGCTGCCAAGATAATTGTTAATGAAAAAGGAAACAAGTTCTCTCATTTTTTAGTTTTATCTTGCAATCTTTAAATGAAATCAACTCTTGCACTTCATTTTTTGATTTGTAGGTTTGTAGTATATTCAATAACTGCTCAGCAATTTTTAGTTTAATCTTGTGATCTCTAAATGAATGCTTGTCATGATTGTCATTTTGCATTCCTTACATCTCTATGACTGATGGCAATGAAGAGCTTTCTTATTATGGTAAATGATGATGATGGCATGCAGCAAATTCACCACGAGTAATTCACCAACAGAAAATTCACCGCCAATAATTCAGCGTGGGAAAATTCACCGCCAATAATTCAGCGCGGGAAAATTCACTGCGCGAAAAATTAATTGCATGAATTTTTAGCGGCTATTCCTGGCGGTGAATTTTCCCGCGTCTCCCTAACATTATTGGGTGATACTTTTAAGGGAAGGTGTGGTATTTTACATTTTCCTTGTATCTATTTTGAAAATAAATGTAGAAATTAAATTTACATTCAGTTTTTTAGTTGAAGAAAAAAATTTATTTTTGATATTAGATAATTAAATCATTCTATAAATTTGATATAAAATCTTTTAAAATATAGAAATAAAAATATAATATAATATTATTATTCTTACAATAAATAATTCAATTAAATTATTTACATTGTGTAATATTTTCATGATAAAATCTAGATTTATATAATCCATAAATATTATCTTATATTCATATTAATAGAGTCTAGTGTGTTTAAGAGTCTAATGAAATAGATAGACTAACATTTATGACATCCTCACATTTTATAAATTTTTATAACAAAAAAATCTATTTAATTTCAATTTAGTTAATATAATTACTTTTTAATAAAATATCTTGAACAATATATTTTTAAATAAGAATAATTAATGTTATAATTATAAAAAATAATCTCTTTAGAATACATTTGAATTAGTTTATTGATTGGTTAGAGTGTCAAAGTGATTAGAGTGCAACAATACTAATTTACTTTCTTTAATCTATTTTTTCTAATTGTTATAATGTTTAGTTTGATAATTTTATCACTCTATTTAGATATTTATATTTGTAGTCAATGTAGAATGTTTATCTTAAAAGTAAATGATTTTTTTTTCATTTGTGGGGCACAAAATTATCTAACAAATTATTTTAGATAATAGAGTTGAAAGATAAATGCAAATTTAATCTAATTTGAAAATGAATAAAATAATTAAATTTAATTGTTATAATGTCAAACTTGATGATTTCATCATTCATATTAGATATGCATATATGTGTTGATAATATTGTCCATTAGAATAGCCTATATCAATAGAAAATCATTTTTTAACATTTGTAAAATATAAACTTATTGAATAAAGTATTTTAGATGAAAATTTTGAGGCATAAATATAAATTTAATATGATATGAAATAAAATACAATGATAAAAATAAAAGTAAATTATGATTTGAAGAAGATAATATACATTTAGATGTGTTAAGAGATTGATATCCAGTTTTTGGAATTGGATTTAAGATGAATAAACTAATATGAATATGCTCTATGAATTCTAAATAACAAGTTTTTCCTACCTAAATAACTTACAAGAGAGTTGGAAGTATTGAGAAACATTGTTGGAGTTTTCTATATAATAATCTTTAGCTTAAGTGACTCCCATAGATTGATTCAGTAATTGTTATAAATGTTGAAAGACAACAAGCAACAAATTTATAAATGGAAATAATGTAGCTATGATGGTGATAGGTGTTTTGAAAATTAATACTTGAACAAAAATCAAATGGATGATGTAAAAGATCTAGGAAAAAAACTACCTAGTTTAAAATTTATTATTAAAGAGGCAATACAATAGGAATAACTAATGTAGAGTGTTGCTATTATAGGGGCGAGAATGATTGAGTGCTGCTATGATAGAGGCAATAATAATTGAGTGTCACAATGTTATTAGTGTGATTCCAAATGAGGATGAAACTTTGGAGTATAGTGATTATTCAAATAACTTGAGGGTGATATCCTTAAATTACACTTATCCTTGGTCCATAATTCGAAAGTTTTAGCATAGGAATCAAAAAATAATTACTAAATGGAAAGGGGTTGACTTGGCCACATGATAAATTTTGAATTTAAATTAAAATAATTAATATCATAGTTGTGTAAATGACTTGGATCAAATACACATCTACAATGTTTGGACCTAATAGAACAACTATAAATTTAGGATATAAGATTTTTTTGAGAAAGGACTAATATTATTTTTTATGAGAAATATAAGTCTACATGGTCAACAAGAGTGTCAAATCAATAAAAATTGTGTGCTAGTGCTAAGTCCCTATGTCACCCACTCAAAGTGGTGTAAAAATAAAGATAAAAGGCCAAGGTATGCACTTTTCACCCTTACATAAATCATCCCCACTTTTTGTACATGTAAATCTACATCATAAAGCATATCAAACTAAATTAAAAAGAAAAACATAATTGGAAGCACAATGGTTAGAGCAATGATCCAGAGTCCACTTATGAACTACACATTAAGTGTGAGACTGATTAAGTATTATTGCACCCCCTTGATTTGGTGTATGTGATAAAGGCCTATAAATTAATCAAGGAGAGAAACAAATTTAGGATAAAAATAGAGAATGACAAGTGTATATAGAATCTAATCATAAGCACCTAAGAAAGTGACTATGTAGCATAAGCATGATAAATATAAGATAAAAATTATGAAATATCAAAGATGCATACCTTAAATACTTTCCTTGAGTTATCAATGTGTATGTGAGACAAAGGATGGGGAATGCAACCACTTTTTTCCTCTAATTAGGACAATTGAAAATATATGTTACCTACAAAAATTGAGAAAAAAACGTTACCCCCCAAGTGGCAAGGCCAAGTGAAAATCATGGAAGAAAATAGTACTCAAAGAAATAAAATATAAAAATTTCATAGAGGTCAAATATAACACAAGATGTATAACCTTAATTGTTTTCCCCCAATAGTCCACCCTTTTCTTTGATCTATCATTATATAAAAGTGAGACCTACGATCTACTATTTTTTCTTTATGAAAAAAAGAATCATGTAATGATGGTACTTGTAATGTAATAATTGGGGAACTCACCTTTTTTAGATCTTGATATGTATCCTTTGTAACCAATTTACCTTACTTTAGTTGCTAGTATGTCTTTGTCAACATACCACCATAAAAATTTTATTGAAATGTACTTATATGTAGACCTTATCTTTCTCTTCAATATTTGTATCATATGATGTGCCATATCTAAATGATTTGTTTATCATAGAATTTATACCTATTTTTTTACTAACCTCGAAACAATGATCTTCATCATAATGATTTGTTAAGAGATATATCTACAATAATCTACATCCTCAACTTGTTGATCACCTTCTTGTAAATTAGATCTTAAATTTTATACTTGAGTGAAACATGCCTAGTTGCAGTATTTTCACATATCTAAAGATCATCATAAATGTATTAAATATTAGAAAAAGGATTTGGTAAATTCTTAGGTGTCACAACAAGATTGATAGGAGGTAACTTGATAACGTGTTCTTGTAAAAATTTGTTTCAATATAACATATGGAGGATCTATCATTCTTGTAAAACTCCTTTGATGCACACTCATGGCATGACTAATGTTGGATGGTAGGATATGCATATTATATTACATGATAATATCTTGATGGTGAAAGATTAGTATGCTCTCATTAGGACTACAAGTGAAATTATTGGTGAAATCATATATGATCTATGAATAAATTATAAAAATAATGATGTATTTTATAAAACCATAAGATCAAGTCTCTAAACACATGAATTAGGAACATATCATCATTTAATTAGGAATTAAATATATGAAGTAAAATAAATTTAAATATATATGAACATGAACCCCTATGATAATTAATTCTATCACAACTATATCCATCATCCATAGATCTCTAATAATATGAGCACTATAAAGAATAGGATCCAAAGTATCACAAAGTATAGAAAAAATCTCAACCATTATATCATTAGCATCTATTAGTGGAAAATAATGACCATTATTTGTAATATCATGAGATAAAAAAGAGTAAAGCTTCATTATCATGTCAAATTTTAATCATCATGAACATCATCATCATTAGTTGTGATCACACCATCACATGAATCATGGAAACCCTATATGTATCCATAGAATTTAGGGAGAAATCATACAATATGGGGATAACATAGGATCATAAATAATGTATGCATTAGATAAATAAAATATACCATACCATCATTTAATAAAGTGCATGATTAATATTAATAGTTTCATCACAAATTCATCAACCATACTATGTGAAGATGAATAATCAACATGATAATGTAGAGGAATATTACTATTGGTAGAGGGAGTACAATCATCATAAAATCTCATCACAAGGATAATCACCATAGATAGGTAATCCTAAATTAATAAATACATTTCTAGGATACTCAAGTTCTAAAAAAATATAGAAAGAGAGGCACGTGTAGGAGAGTCCATGGATGCAATAGAATAACTATCATGATTTTTAGGAAGAACATACTTAATATCTATAACATCATGTTTGATTCCCCAAGCTTCACACCTAAGAAATTGGCCAAGAGATTTTTTTTTAAACAACCACCTAAGGATGACTCCATCATTCAAGATATGACATTGACATGCCACATTGCATGCTTACATACGCATAAAGTGTCATATCTCAAACACAAATTAAAATACAAGAAAACATAACCATTTTTCTTAGGGTTTCACAAGTAGAATACCTACAAATCATGTGAAAAAGTTACCTCAATTACCTATGAGAGAGGGGTGGTCCACCATGGTGATAAGAAGGTCCTAATCCATGATCACATTCTCTCATGAATACAACATAATATTAAAATGATGGATCCATCTACCTTGAATCCACTCTGGAAGAAATAACCAACAATCCTCACAACACCAAAGGAAACCTAAGAAAGAGATCAAACCACTAGAAGATAGCATTCCTTGACTAGTCAAAATAACTAATGGTTTACTAAATACGATGCAAGATGAGGGTGAAAATTACCTCCAATCCACTCCATGAAAACAAAAATGACACCCAAACACAAGGAAAAAACCTTCATAAGAGGTTGCTTTACTAGGAGGTACAAACCCTCCACTAATTAGAACAAAAATTGGTCATTTTAATGCAAATGCACACTTTCTAATATAAAAGTGGGAATATGTCCCAATCAAGTACACATATCAACCAAGTGTCAACATAGGGAGACTTAGAAAACATAGAGAAAAAAATTTAATATACAAAATTTCCCTAAAAATTATTGGAAAATCCCATTTTCTAACAAATGAATGGTGACAATATGACAAGATGATGATAGCACCTAGGAAGGACACTAATGTATGGGAAGGACTCCAACAGACCATGTTGTAGTCTTGAGCTAGTGCTATGGTCCAAGAAAAGTGTTAGTGTCCAAAGGTAGAGGTCAAACAAAAGGATTTTCCAAGACACTCACTCAATAATTCATCTCGGACATTGTAACTTAAGTTTCTCTAACATGGGAAACACCCAAAAATAACTATAGATAATTATAAATCTAAGGTGGATGGTTAATAGATCAAACTGTATCTCTAAAACCCATAAAAGTAGAAGAGATACGTTCAAACCTATGCAAGGAGATAAATAAGGGATTCCAAAATGAATCCAAGGGAATGAGAGAGGAAGAGAAATTCTCTCAAAACATGCCACTCACTCTCCCTTTCCAAGGAGAAACCCAATGACAAACAATGATAGTTACCTATGGCAAGTTCATGTACAAAAACTCAAGGATGGGGGAATGGATCTAACTAACATCCCCAAGAAACTGTAATTGAAAATTTTATAATAAATTAATTCATTTTATGCCTAAATGAAAGATGCTCTAAATTAATTTTACAAAAAAGTACATAGTCAAATATGGTGAAAGCATTACAAATTGATATGCACATTTGACACCAACATCCACATGCACTGAAATCAACAATAGTATCCTTTCCATCTACATCAAAAAATATGGTATAACCCTAAAACATCCATAAAAATTATTTAAGACATTAAAAATAACTTGAAACTAAAACAACCAATTATCATGATCTCAACAGTCTAAAACATAACACACTCACAAAAGTAGGTGTGGAAAAATATAAGATCACATTAATATTACACCAAATGATCTCATCCTTAACAAGCATGGATCATAATCCACATCATGAATTAATAAGAAACATTATGATAATAATTATTGCAATGATCTCAAGGACCCATTTTACAATGTTTATATTTATAATAATAAAAGATATACCAAAGTAAAGGTATTGCAAGAGTCTATCACACTCTCAAAGAAAACCCTCTAAGTTTTTCAATCCATAACAATGGTTTCATGTCACCCAACCATGTGGTACCCATAGGTCCACCCCATCATGCTAGGAGATAGTCACTTGAGAACAATCACACACAAACGTAAAACAAGGAGAGTATGGATCATGTACACCGCAAACATTATGAATAACCATCATAGAATATTCATGCACACAAATAAGCTCAACCAACATAACATACACATCCCAAACATGTATGATAAACTATAAATACATAACATTCTAAACATGTATGATAAACCAACATAATATAGCATGTCAATAATTACGATCAACCAACATAGTATAAACATGCCCAAAGGGGAAACATCACCAAAATATAGTCATAAGAGATGAACCACATAACATAGCATACACATCAACAATTAAGCATACAACATAGATATGAGAATTTTCAAGCAATATCTCAACCATCACACACACACACACATGGTGAGAATCAAGTCTCACATTGGCTACAAAATCCAATAGTAAGAAGGATCAAGATCTTAGAGGCGTGACAAGGAGTGTCATCACAATATCTCTATAGGTTTGTGATATTGGGTATGCATATTATTTTCCCCATGAGGGTACCCAATTGACATCCAACCACTCTTGAAGTGTGTCATGTCCTTCATGTATCATACCAATCCTTTACAAGTGCTCAAGATGTATCACTAAATTAACATCTTGGTTCATTTTATTTACCCCATGAATTTTAATTATCACTTAAGTAGTAACTCTTAAATTTTGTAGCCTAAAAATCACTTTAATATTTGAGACAATATTGAGAGCCACTCATTTCCTAAACCCTATATCTTAAATCCTAGGTTCCTCACACCAAATGACTATTTGAGTGTGGCGTGGGAATCAATGCAACAAAAATAGAATAACAATTTTAGACATATTCTCAAAATTTTATAAAGTAAAAATCATTAAGGAGTCATATTTTCTCCCATTCTAATGCATTCATATCCATTCCCAATTTAGAATTTTCTAATTATTTTTTCTAATATAAAGCCATAAAATTCTCGATTCCACTATTGATGAACCTTGATTTTTTTCAACTTTTTTTACTAAGAAAATATTTCAAAATCAAAGAATACTCTTTTGATCCAAAAATGAACGTCACTTTTTTCCAATAAAATTCATATTTCAATATTTCTTTAAAAAAATGTCATAATCATGACTTAAAATAGAAATTTTCTACAATTTAAAATAATCAAGTTACTCAATGAAAAATCACTAATTCAACCTATAATTTAAGCCATATACATCCAATAGAGGGGGCATGGAAAAAAATTAAGAGATTTAAAAACTAAGTAAACGGAGGAGAATACCTTCCATTCTTAGAGCTCAAACAATGTCAAAATCATGCAATTCAATCATATTTGGAGAGGCATCTATATGCAATCCAATTACACCAACCATGCACATAGTTTCCAAGAAATTCCCAACCACATCACTCTTTTTACACCAAGATTTCATGTATTTCTATTTCTTTAAAGAGAGGGTGAGAGAGGATTTTTAACTTTGAATAAAATAAGAATAAAAATGCAACCTTTTTCCTTTTGATCCCTTTTCTATTTTTTCTATTTTTCCCTTTGACCAAATATCATTTGGAAATTAGTTTAAAAATGCTTAAGTCATTTTCTCATTTCTAAAAATAATAAGTAAAGTTCTAAATTTATCTTTTCCAAGAAATGATCTATTTTAACTAATTTAAATAATTTAAATATACTTTACAATGCAATTAATTAGTAATTTCATTTTTTCCCTAATTTCTCAACTTCTCAAATGCATCAAATATCATTAAAACATAATATTTTAACCTTTGAATATAATCAAAATGCAAATGGGTAAATAAACAATCACAAATAAAATCATACTTTTATAACTTTTCAATAGTATGCATATTCTTAAAAGCCAGTAATCCAAATCCAAACTCATAAAAAAATTTAGGACTCATCTCACACTCAAACCAAGTGTGATAGGGGTTACCAAACACACTAACCCATAGTGAAATCTCTAATATAACCATCATTATCCTAAGATAATCCAAATCTACAAACTTGGGTGGAGAAATAACCCTATACCTACACACTCAAGTCACACATCAAGTCTACCTACACCATACATAATAGTTGAAGAAATGCACGATCACCCAATATGGTACAATGTCACATATAACATATAATAATATATAAAAATTAACTCAATATCAATGCACATCATCTAAAAATGAAAATTTGATAATGAAAAATCATCTAGAATACCAACACAATAATAACATCCACCTATATAAGCATGTGCATATCCATAGTGGTAAAATATAATAGGTTAAGATAATTACAATAATAATTAAATCTACAAACAATATGTTTATAAAGATAGAAATAGAATAAAATACTATGATAATATAATCATAGAAGTCATGACATATGCATCTCAATATATATAACATGATCTTGATGCTAAACACAACATTATGGATAAGGGCTCTCATACCTTCAATGCAAACAACATATAATAAAATGCATCATCCTCACAAAGAACTAGTCATAACACCATACACACATCACAATGTAGACAATACCAAAAACTGAAATGCAAAGGAATGTCATCAATAAACATGCAAGTGGTCTAAACACATGAAATAAAAGCATAAAATAATTCATTTGGACAACACACGAACCAATCGATAATCAACAATCACAACAATGACTATTAAAGAGAATATTGAAGTTTAAACACCAATAAACACTCAAAGTAACATACACATTGTTGGTTCCCAAAACCGTTTCTCCCCTTCCTACAACTAAATCTCACTCACAAGGCCAAGGTTATCGTCATGTAAGTGAAATTAAATAATCAATAGATTATGGGAGTTTGAAGGCCAGCTCTACAAGAGTGGGCTATATCTCCTATGCTTCGAGCTCAACTTATACTCGAGAGGGTATTCCCAGGGGTACACCTTAATAAGTATCACAATCACAACAAATAAATAATAACAAAATAATGATAGCCAAAACCAACTTCATGTCTTGGTCCCAAAGACTATCACTGAACCAAGAACAACATGCTACCTCAAAAACCCTATATGGTTGATAATGTCATGTATGTAATGAATCTAAGGTAGAAGAACAACTTCCTACACTAATCTTAAGAGGAGAATAATGTAAAACTTTAGAGATCTTTATAAAAGTTTCAAACACTTAAACATAAATAAACATAAATATCATGCTTACCACAACACAGTGATTTACCTAGGGAAAACCCATTTGGGAGAAAAACCCCACACTTCAAAATATGTCCAATATATTATTAATCAAAAATCATGAAGATTACAATATACTTATAGAGCAAGCTTCTCACAGGAGTATCACCAACCATAGATCTAGAGGAAACACAACCACTATCAGACTCTTAGAATACATCACCATGCACAACCATAATACAATTCCCTCATAAAATAGGGTTGCCTTCTAGGGCAAGGCAAGCCAACAAAATATCTACTGTCAAATTTGATACCTAATGATGAACATTCTAGATTTATAATAATAAAATATACATAAAATGTGGCTTTTGAGGGCACTACCAACTAAAAATAAATGATGAACTCATAAAGCCTTTTGAGAACCACTATGCACATTTAGTATCTTATTTTTTTATGATACAAGCACATACTACTATGCCTTAGAGTGGAAACAGACATAGTTTAATTTACATCACATTAACCCTTAGAGGAAAGTTAATGTAGTTTGTAGATCTAGGAAAATTTTAGTACCATAATGACATAAATTAATATTTCAAGAATGAGAAAGAAGAAAGATAGACAGAAAAGAAAGAACAATGATATATATGGGGAAAACCCTTTCAGGTAAAAAATCCCACACTCCAAAGCATCAAACCATTGTATTATTAGTAACAAAGTGGTTACAATGCAATAATAGATTATATGCTCTTGTAAGTGTCTTAACACTTGTAGGCTCACAACCTTAACATGGAGATTACATCTTGCTCTTCTTTAAAACTATAAAAGCATAACCCCTACAATAAAATTCTCCTCTCTTCCAAATACACAAACATTTCTCATATTTAAAATCCTTTACCATGAATTCTATGTGTCATCTCCATAGTCTCTACATACATTCAAATTGAAACAAAGAACATGCACAAGTCCTATCTGTCCAAAAAACCAACCTTCCAAATATGCAATGGCATGCACCAACATGCAACAACATGCAAGGCATCTAACTTAATATTTTATGCAAATATTAAGTCACCTTGACATGTACGGTGTCCCACTACATAAATTATGGCCACCTACCAATTTTGAACTCCCCTTTGACTTATAGTCTCTTTGAGTGGTTATCATAGTCCCATTTAGCAACTTTCCAAAATCCTGCCAAGTGATAACTTCAAAAAACAATGAGACATGTCACTATGGTGCACCTTTGAGAGGTTTTCACAAAAACCTCTTCCCAATTGAGTTCCCAAGTGACAAGTGGCACAATTTTGTGCTCTCCACCAAACATATAGGCAGCCAACGCACAATCGGGTCCCACAAAGTGTTAAAGAAACTTAGAAATATATCACTTAGGATTTAATTAATAAAATATGTAACAAGGGGACTAATTTAATTAATTAATTAATCTTGGGACTCTCTATGGTTGAGACACCTTAATCCCAACATTCTCTCGCTTGTTTAAGACCTTACAATAGCCAAAAGAAACATGAGATTTTAACTAGAAGGATCCAATCAATGAAATAGCATTATCACAACCATCCACGAAACCACATGAATCTCTGACATGCTCTCGTGCACTAAAAATATACTTGCAACAATATGCAATATGTCCACCATATCAATCAATAACTCCCATCATCCTCCAACATGCTACCCATGGAAGAAAAAGGGACAAGCCAAGGTATAGGTTGCATTGATCCATAGAACACAAGCATAAAATTCAAGTGATAACAAAGGCCACAAGCTACTACCACAACTCCACTATGCTCATGAGCTTTATAGAAGCACCAATGTTTCCAACTCCAAACCCATTTCTAGAAGTACAAACTTCCTCCAAGAAGAATATCAAACACGAATGTTCTAAAAATAGTTAGAGAAACAACCAAAATTGATTGTTTACATCCAGCTAAAAACCCCACATTACTAGAAAAATAACCTCAACAAATACTAATCCATCCAATCATTCATACCTCAAAGGTATCTAAAACATCAGTAGAACTTATTCCAACAACATATCCAACACATAAATTGCAATCACAGGCTCCATGTGTCAAACATGTCAATGAAGAACACACAAATCTAGGAATTCCCACTGCATGGGTAATGTCAAATCTGAAAATAGACCTTGGCATACCAAGTCTACCAATAAACACTTATACTAATATGTGACGAATAATTCAATCATGCAGTAACAAAGAATAATCAAAATGATCTACACATGCAACCCAAAATTGTTGCAGAGTCTTTAATAATATATCACCTTAACTCTTTCAAGTCCACCACACTAAACCATGATGTGAACATGAACCTCCGTGAAGAAACCATAAAATACATAGAAATCCTATAAATCATATCCCAATCATATCCTTTCACCAACACCTCAAAGTGTCAAGTTGTGTCAAGTAACATCTCCTTCACAACCCCAAAGGAAAAGCCTCAACAACACCCCAATGTTCAATCTCATTAGATCAAACATAACATATATATCCATGTCACAAAAATGGATGTAAGCCTCTCTAAACAAGGAAGATCAAACTCATAACATTCCCATATCAATAAAATGATCGAATAATATCTCTAAATCATTTCATGAATCAAATCAAAATACCCAAGGAGATAAGCATACCACACACTCCTTAAATGAACCATCCAAAACTAAAAACCATAGATCAAGATCCATCTCCATGAGAAGACAATGCATAAAACATAATGAATCTAAAAACAAAATGGGCTACACTTTTCATATGATTATTTTCTAAGTAGACCAAGAGTGGGGAATGAGATTGCTCCTCTAGGATATACCAAGTCTCATAGACTGTATCCAAGAACAACCTCCTCTTAGGTCCAACACAAAATAACGCCCATATCCAAGAGAAAGGCTCCTCATACTTTCTGCTAAAACACAACAACTTCCTCACCCAAGTCTCCAATTATCCATGAGCATCTACAACTGATCACTCCATTCTACTCCAAGTCAACATTACACTCTCATGAATCTCTCAAGAACATGACCAAGATACCCAATACCAAGAGAACTAACTAAACCTCTATCAAAGCTCCAACCATGAAATCAAGAACCCAAATATGGCATCATGATCTAACCATCTCCTCTTAGGAGATCACATGTAACAATGCATACATCCTAGTCTCAAGAGAATATGTATCATTTCAAACCTCTAAACTAGTATTAAGAGAAAACAATGACACAACACCAATACACACTCTAAACTAGGAATAAACCATCTCTAATCACATGGAGATAACCATCTCCTACCAATGAACTTGTAAATATGAAAGAATTCTTCTGCAACAATGAGATCTAAGAGCTCCTCAAAGATATCTACAAACACTAAGAAGATCACCCATCACCAATGATGAATCCACATTACTACCAAAGCTCCCACTAAATTGGGGTATTGATATACACATGGAAACATGTCAACCATCTCCTAAATGAAGATCACCCATGGTCCATACACACTTAACTATAATTCCAACAACTCCAAAGAACAAGTAGAACCAATATCTCCAAGCCAAGAAGATACAATTGCATACTACAAGTCTCATAATTGACTATCCAGACACCCAACATCCATCCTCTCATCCCAATGCAACATATACCAATATACAAATGACCACGAAAAAAGGTCAACTAATGAATTTGACATCAACTCTAATTCAATCTCATGGATATAGACATTCCACATACAAGTCATCCCACTACAACAAAATGGGTAATCAATCCATACAACTACATAACCTATAGATATCAAATATTGAAACATACAAACCCATCATCACATTAGTAACATGCAAAACTAGGATATTAAAGAAGATATCATGTAGAGTTTCAAGACTCAAACACAAAATCACCAGTAGATTCAATTTACCAAAAAAATCCACAACTAAGTGTCCATAGTCAAGAACTAATCAAGAATTCATGTAAATCTACAATTGTTTTCATCCAAAAAATTCTAAGAGTCTAAACATAATCATTCCACAAATCTACAACCCACAAATTTTTTGAACATAGGAAAATTGTAAAACATTTAGAGGAAATATATAAGTTGTCCAGAAGCTTATATATATGTACCAACTTCACAACCACCATCAAATTACCAATGGTCAAACATTTATCAACATTTCCTCAATGATAAATTTGCAAACCTCCTCATACCATGCATCAAGAGTACATGCAAACCTGCAACTATATTACATCTAGATAACCCAAGGGAATAATTTGAAATATAGTTCATCTCCAAATCTACAAAAGCATATTTTTTATTACCCATGAAAAAAATACAAAAAAACTGTGTTTGCAAACACACATGCAAATCTATATCCACTTATCATCTAGAAAACCCACAAGTTTGAAAACACTAGAATAGTTGAACCAGAATAATGGAATATCATGAATGTGAATAACCATAGATTTTGATAGAGAATCTACAAAACCCTCACATCCAATTGACATGAAACTGAGTCATGTGAGTACAACCAACCAAAGGAAGAAGAGGTTTCAAAAACTCCAAGCCCATTTGTAGGCCTAATCCACAACCACCATCATGTATAAGGATACAAAGGAGCTAGGCTATTCCAGAAGATTTTAGATCATTCAATGATCAACTCCATAGCCTACATGCATTTGGGTTTATTGAAACAATGCCTTCCAATGCTAGGGACTAAAACCAAGCACCCAACATAGGCACATCAAACCATAGTCATAACAACACAAGTTTCTCCATATGACCAGGAAGCCTAACACAGACACCCAATATGAATACTTTGTTGCACACGATTATAGAACCGCCATGCATGAGGGTCATAATGTTGGATTTCAGTTGTTTTGTGGTTTTTCCTTGATGTCAAAATTTGATGCTTCAATGTTGATAAGGACAAGCTAACAAGTTCACACATCATGTTTCAATGTGGTTGGCATATGACTTGGTGATTTCATCATCCATCTTGTTGTGGGTTCTTGATACTCTTGATTTATATTGGATCTAACAATGTTTAGCTTTCAGGAAACTTCATGATAGCATTCTATAGGATATCTTTTGTTTTTGATCAGGCAATCCTAACTTCATGGATAGTGGCTCCTATTGACATATGACATTGGCATTCTTGATCAGGATATTGGCACTCTTGTTCATATTCAATTTTGGCATAATTGGTTTTGGCATTCAGTATCCTATTCAGTGACAACATTATAATGTTGGTTTATATCTAGTTTTGATGGTACTGATATTTTGACTCCTTGTGCAAATTAAAAGACATCTTGATTACAGGGTTACATTTTTTTGATCTTTTACATGGCATTTATATCATGGCAAAGGTTATTATTTCATTAACTCATTTGTGCCCGGGCTTCATGACATATCTTTTGCAAAATTCTATGATTCAGCATTTGTGCAGACTCAATTTTCATTAATATGCATATTGGTCATTACATTTGTTTTTGAACTCCATTAGTTGGCATCAATGATATTATTATCAGGTTCATGGCATAGCACATTGTTTTTGGTTTAAAAATGAATTCACCTTGCACTTGAAAATGGTTAGTATCAGATTTATTGATACACTACATTTTTGTTTGGAAGTGCATGTTACATAGCCCTTAAGCCGATTTTAAATGTTTATTTCAAGCTCATGTCATTTTATTCTATTGTCGGCTTATTAGCAGTCTGTTGTTATCATTTAATTTGAATACTTTGATCTTTACCATGCATGTGGTTATCGACATACTCATTTCTTCGACTGTCAACTTATATTGGGTTCTTGATGTGTCACATGGACTTTGATATGGAACATCATAATGTCAGTTCCTTGGATCTCAAAATCATTACATTTTGACTCACGGATTTCAAAAGTTATGTATTATGTTTTGTGGGTTTGATGTAAAGAAAAGATAGGGAAAAACAAAAGTGATTGTTTCATTTCACATTTCAACTGAACCCTAGCACTGCCATGATGAAATTGTAGTTACATGTTGAGCAAGATTGTGGTGGTTTTCTGATTTGGTTTTCAGGTATGGCAATTTGTGAACAATGGCAAGTTAGTTGGTGGACTCTCCATGAGCTGGTAGAGAATCTTATGGGTTTTTGGTTGCAGTTTGATTTGCCATAATAGAAGGTAATATCTATACCTTGCTTTGATCTTTTGAAGGTAAATGGAAAAGTAAAAAAAGAAGTTGATATTGTTTCAGTTTTGAATAGTTGGATTTATTTATGGTTTCATTTTTAAAAAGGATCTTGAGTTTTCTTTAATCATAACTAAATCTGAAACTTTTTTGAACTTGAAGTTCAAACTCGATGGTTTTTGATGTTTACACAAATGCATTTTTCAGTTTTTGACAAACCCTAGTTAACTCAAGGGTTTCAAAATTTTGGAATGAAGGGTTTGCAATATGTGAATAAGGTTTATTCCAGTCTATAAAAAGCATGGAATCTTTAGCCATTGCAGTGTGACAGAGATTGGAATGAAACAATAGAGTGTTGTTGAAAAGAGAATAAGGATTATTACAGTGATATTTTGTATTTTGAAAATTTTTAAAAGAGAGAGCTTAAAGTGTTTATATCTCTGATTCTTATTACAGAGATTGCATATATTTCAGTGAGGTTATGTTGGTATTATTTCATTCAGTACAGATTATGATGGGCATTATTGTATATCTTTTATCTTTACTTTGTTGAGATTTTGTAATTGCAAAATAATGTAGTTATAAGGTCCTAACAATTTGCATGGTTATTGTGAAACTTTCTTAAGGAGTTGGTGCTCCTACTGAAGTTTGTGCTTTAGAATTTTGGTGGAGTTGGTGCTCCTGAATTGTTACAAAGTTGGTGCTCTAAAAAATATTATAATCAGTTTCGAATTAAGCCTATAAGGCATTTTGGAGTGGTTTTTCTACCCCAAGATGGTTTTCCACTCGTCAAATTTTTGTGTGGTTTGTGCCTATCTTGCTTAAGTTTTTCATTTACTCTTTTGTGAAAGTAGTCCATGCAATGATCTGATAGTTTTCTAAAGGTTCAAAGTTTAATTGTTCATGTTCAATATATGAATGTTAAATTCTGCCATAAGTGAGTTTGATGTCTTGTGTAAAAGAAAGCATTAAAAGGTTGTTCATTCAAGATTATGTTAACAATGTACATCATGCTTTGATATGAGTTGTTAAGCATTCATGTTATGTTTGGTTAAGTGATTTGAAAACAATCATTCAAAATTCAGTATTCATATTGCATATACAAAGTCACGCATTTATCAAACAGTTCAAATCTGCATTTCAAGTCATAAAAAGTTTTTATACATTACTCTAATTCACCCCCCCTCTCAAAGTAATTCCACTTCCAACACATAATACACTGTCAAATAGGAGCTCCAAATTAATCATATTAAATGAAATCACATGATCAACTTCAAAATACTCTATCTTCTTCATCCTTCACAATACCTATTGTCTCTTGAAAACAAGATAAAATGCAAAACATCCACTCAGAAAAGGATAAATAATTATCCAATTTCTTCAAAATAGATTCCCTCAAGACTGTCACACTAAGGAATCACAGTAGAAGAAAATTCTAGAACCTTAAACACCATGAATTCTTCACATGCAATAACATTCAAGCACATGAAAGTACCATGCAAGCTCATGCAAGTACATGCAACTCACATGCAAGCACATGCAAAACATGGAACTAAGCTTTGATACCAAATAAAAATAAATGATAAACTTAGAAAACCTTCTATGAACTAATATGCATCTTCAGTATCTTATGTTTTTTATACAAGCACATACTACTATACCTTAAAGCGGAAACAGTCATAGTTTAATTTCCATCACATTAATCCTTAGAGGAAATTTAATGTAGTTTGTAGATCTAGGAAATTTTAGCAACATGTAGATTAATATTTCAATAATGAGAAAGAAGAAAGAAAGATAGAAGAGAAATAACAACAATATACATGGGGAGAACCCTTTCAAGTAAAAAACCTAGACTCCAAATAATTGAACCATTGTATTATCAGTAATAAAGAAGTTACAATGTAATAATATATTCTCTACTTTTGCAAGTGTTTTAACACTTGCAAGCTCATAGCCTTAACATGAAGATTACATTTTTCTCTTCTAGAGAAAATATGATAGCATAACCCCTGCAATAAAATTATCCTCTCTTCCAAATACATACACATTTCTCATGTTTACAATTCTCTATCATGGGTACCTAGGAATGTCATGTGTCATCTCCACAATCTAGTATTATGTTAATTAATTATCAAGGATGATGAAGGGGACTTAATAAAGTCACATGTCTAGTGATAATTTTAGGTGTCTACAAGGGGTAAGGTATTAGGTAAATGTAATTGTTAAAAATGGAACATATAATACATAATTTAGGAAGTTCAATACTCAATTAGGTCCAATAATTTAAGGGTGGACAAAACATAAGGTGAGATAGTCAAGGGTGACAATTTACAACAGTACATTTAGTCCCCACTTTAGTGAGAGTTTGAACTTACACTCAAACTCACACTAAAGTAGAAAAATATGTCAAGAGGGGTCCATTTGTTCAAATGTTGAGGAGATGTAATACCCCTCATGTTGTTGTTTGGACTTGTTATTTTTCTATGATTTTGTTTGATACTTTGAGACTGTGGTAGCACTATTTATTGTTTGGTTTGGTGGTTTGGATAGTTAGACTGTTTGGTGATTGTGCTACTTCATTTAAGGACATGGATATTTGATATGACATTATGGTTTGGTGATGTTAATTTGATTTCAGTAATACATTGCGATGCAGTGGTTTAGTAATTATTTTATGATGTGATCAGTTAGTTTAGCAATGTTACTTTTATCTAATGTTGTAATTGTTAGTATAGATGTGGTGAGAGGATAGTGTAGCACCACTCATTTACGAGTTCCCTACTACGTTGTAATTCCTTTTCACGATGTGATGTGTTGATTATATATATATACATGTTGTACACAACTTTGTTTGTATGCAGGAATTGCAGGTACAGAGTCTTGATTCCACCTACTTCGGCAGGAAAGGCGAGCATCAATTTAACCCAACGAGCATGATGTTGAAACAGAGATGACAAGGAAGTCACCTCGTCCCATGTTTTTCAAACCCTCCTAATTGAGTGGTATTGTGTGTCTTTGACTTTTGTTATTTTTGCAATATTTTATAGTGGTTTGTGTGAGTGTACTTTTGGTATTTATTTTACGTTGGTGTTTTGTATAATGTAATTTATATAATTAAATGATGTTAATAAATGTTAAAATCCCACTTTTGGCCTGGGATAAGATTTGCAGGGCAAAGGTTAATGGTGGTGCTGGTCTACGGAATTGGCAGTTACTTAATGAAGCTCTTGGGGCAAAGCTGGTTTGGAACCTTTATGCAAAACCTGATCTCTTATGGGTTAAAATCCTGAAGGCCAAGTATCTTGATTCTAATGAGGACCATAGAATTTTCACAATTCGCAACCCTCCTATAGGCTCTGCGATTTGGAATTTTATTGTGTCTTGTAGACCCATTATTCTCAATCATCTCACTTGGCAAATTGGAAATGGGGCAACAGCTAAGTTTTGGGAGGACTCTTGGGATGGTTTCCCAAGTATTAATGAAGATCCTGGTATTGCGGCTCTCAGACAACATTTTACCCATAAATGGGGCTTGAAGGTCCGTGATTATTTGACTTTAAAGCAGGGACCTTTGGGTAATGAATGGGTGTGGAAGGAGGTAGAGGGGGATGGTCTTTCTGAGGATCAAATCCAAACTATGCAGAGATTATTCCAAAGTAGGAAGGTCTTTATTTCAGGGGGTGAAGATAAATTGATTTGGTGCGGTTCTTCTTCAGGTTCATATTCGGTCAAAAATGGCTATCAACTTCTGGACGCTTTGGAGCGGGAAGTTTTTTGGGCGAAAGACTTATGTTGGAATAAATATGTTCTTCCAAAAGCAGGAACCTTTGCTTGGTTAGCGGTTAAGGGCAGAATCTTGACTGGTGAAAGGCAAAAACGCTTAGGTTTTGCTGGCCCTTCTAAATGTGTGTTATGTGATAAGGATGAGGAATCGGTTGATCATTTGCTTGTCTAGTGTGAAATGGCTTCAAAGTGCTGGGATCATGTTCGAAACAAGCTGGGTTGGCATGGTCCCATGTAGAGGACTGTTCGTGAAGTTTTTGAAAGTTGGCCGAGCAAAATGCACAGCCCCTTTCTATCCAGCATTTGGGTGGTGTCACCCTCTTTGGTGATTTGGGAATTATGGAAAGAAAGAAATAGGCGTATTTTTGTAGAGAAAAAAGAATCTCTACAAAGAGTGTTATGGCGTATTGATCACGGTATTGAGGAGGTTGTGAGTAGTGCAATTTCTAAACCTCAGTATCATCACCTTCCTTTCTCTTTGATGGATAGACAAATACAAAGAGTTTGGCCTGGCATTCGCATCAAGTCGTGGCCAGGTTCGGTTAAAGAAGTGTTTGTTGGTGATTCTAATGTGGTAGTAAGCTGGGTTAAGCCGTTGGAGGGATGGGTGAAAGCAAACTTTGACGGAGCAGCGAAAGGCAATCCTGGATCGTCTGGAGCTGGTGTGATTCTTAGGGATCATCTTGGTAATACATTAGCTGTTGCAGCAAAAAAGCTCGAAGATGGGACGAACAATGTAGCAGAAGTGAAAGCTGCTCTCTTGGCGGTCAACTTGGCTAAGCAGCTTGGAATTAAAAAGTTGCATTTAGAAGGAGATTCGTTAATTATTATTCAAGCAATTAAATTAGGGGAATTGAATGCTTGGCATCTTAAAAATTTTGTTCACTCTATTGTTCAAGGCCTGGAATCCTTTGATGACTTTACAGTTAGCCATGTAAAAAGGGAGGGGAATAAGGAGGCGGATATTCTATCCAAATGGGCCGTATCCTTTAAGGAAGTGGGAATTCTGGCGGTTGAGGATTTTAGTAATATTATTTTTCCTTAACTTTTTCGGTGGCGGGGTTTTTGTTTTTTGGTGGATGCGTTGTTGTTTGACCGTGACGGTCTCTTGGTGTAGCTTTATGCGGTGTTTGTGTTGGAGGGGTTGTATGCAACTTTTTGGATGATGTGGCATTTCGGCTCTAGTTTGTGGTGTTGGCTGAGGTTGGTGGCCTTACATGTCGTGGCGTGGATGCTTGGTATTTGTGTCCCTTTGAAAGGACAGTTAGTTTTATTAAATCCCTTCAAGTGGCAGTCCGGTTTTTTTTTAATATGCGGACGATGAAGGGTTCCACCTTCTGGAAAAGTACGGGGAGGTCAGAAAGGACGAACGACATTCGAGGCAGGCTTGATATGAATCCCATTTTCACCTGTGTTGTTAATAGTGTGTACTTAATTTTCTTTAGTGTTTATGTGCAGCCGGCAGTTGTACTAGGTTGTGAGTTGTATATTGCCAGACTGTTTAAATGAAGTGTTACCGAATAGAAAGCTTCTTAATTCTCAAGGAACTCTGGAGGTGGATTGGTCTGTGGCGGCTAAAGATGGAGGCAATGTGGGGATTTTCTACTAAATTGCAGCAAAAAGGTTTCTTCGGGCCTCCCACAATGAAACGTCTGAAACAGGTTCTCAAAATCCATCGAATTGAGGTAGTGGATGCAGTGGTCGGGGTGTTAGGCCCACACTTCATGGAAGCGTCGCACCGTGGACGCCTCAACACTGATATTGCCTCTATGATTTTTGTGTGGGAAATGGAGTTGGGTGAAGATGCAAAGGAAATAAAATGGGTTCTACTCAAGCTCTTTGATGGAGCTTTATTAGGAAAATTGGAATCTTTTCTGGAGTGGGCTGTCCCGGGGGTCGGCTTTGATGTTTCTGAAGGAATTGAAGATATGGACGAGGCAACAAAAGAAGGTTTGATACCTTTTATCAGGTGGAGAAGGAGAATAGACAAAGAGTGGTATAAGTAATTAGTGGCGGTGGCATGGGAAAAGTTAAAAGCAGAGCTTCATCGCCCGAGAGTGTCTTTACGTCAAGTGAACATAAGGGTGCCTTGCCATTTTTTGCGCAAGAAGCGAGGATTGCGAAGGAATCGTGGTAGCGGCGGGAGTGCGTCTAGAAGTGGTGTCTAAGGAAACAGAAATGAAGGCTTTTTGTTTGTGGTGACCAAATGTGGTGTAAAGCTTTGGCGTAACGAAGGGTGATTTTGTTGAAGCCCAGTGAAAATGGAGGGTATCGATGTAAGAATTGGTGGTTCTGTTTAGGATTCTGGTGGTGCTCGATGTGGTTTTTTGTTCAATGTGTGTTGGTGTTTTTGATGTGGTTGGGTGGTGCGGTAATGTCTTTTCGCTATTGTTGAAGCGGTGGCAGGGTGGTGAGGAAAGCATTGTTTTGGTTAAATTCCCGGTTTGCTGTTTGGGTCATTGATGTTAATTATATCTGCTAAGGGGAGCCTTTTTTGTATTGTAATGCTCACTGAAGAGTTCGGGGGGGATCTATATATCATTTTATTGTAATTATCTTTTATCAATAAAATATCAACTTTTACCGATCAAAAAAAAAAATGTTTATAATAGTGTTGGAATAATTTGTATTAAAATATAAAAGTCTTATATTAAAAGTCATGTTATTTATTTAAAAGTGTAAATTAAATTATTTAAAATTAGTATTTTGATCATTTAAATTTAATTAGCATGTTGAGGATAATTATGAAATAAATTAATTAAAGATATTAAATTGTGTGAGTTACAAGTAAAGCTTGCAAAATCAGAATTAAAACAAAAAGTATTGTTAAATAGGAAAAAAAATTAATAAAAGAAAGAAAAGATGAAAAGGACCAATGAGTGTTGAGTTTGGCTGAAAAGTTGGGAATAAAATTAGAAAACTTCTTTTAATTTGGATTTTTAGAGTTTTCAAAAAAGATGAGACATATTTTTATTTAATAGCAAATTTGTGAGATTTTTGGATGCACGGGAAAATTTACAGAAGTTACAGAAAATATTGAGTTTTTGGAAATGGGATTTTCCCTTGTTATTCTTCTGTAGTGAATTATTTTAGCTTTTGATTGTTCGGTAAGAGAGATTCTTCTGAGGAAAATTTTAGATCAGAAAATTGGTCAAGGAATCGGGTGAAGAAGTTCTGAAGGAAGGAACGAGAGCTCTTCAAAAAGGCTATTGGAATTCAAGCAAAGCTTCATCAGATTTTCAACAGTGCAGGACTCCAGGTTCCATTTCCTTACTTTTGTAGTTGTCTGATTCTAAAAGAAAAAATAAAATAAAATAAATAAATATGTTTGCTGTGAAAGGAAAGAATTCTTATGGGGTTTTAGAAATCTTTGAAGAAATTAATTTGGGTTTCTGAAAAAAATTTGTGTTTTTTTACAATCTGGCTATAAAAGAATCTATCATTGAATTCTGAAATTGTTATAGATTTATTTAAAATCTTGTTATGGGAAAATGAATTTCCCTCTGTAATAAAAGTTATTTTGAATATATATATAGTGTATATATATATACACATTTAAATATTTTATTTTATTCGAAATTATCATTCGACTATTTGTATTTTGTGTTCTAGGTCGAATCATTAAAAAACGGCATTGTTGAATGTATTTAAAAAAAATTAATTAATTAAAATTTTGGGGAGGGACAGCGCTAGCCGTACCCCCCTACCTATCGCAGTACCTATGACTGCTCATAGCAGTCTTGAAGACTGTTGTGCGCAGTTTGCAATCGTAGGGTTGTGGATTGTACAAGGCCGAACGACCTTATTAATGTCGACGTTTTGTTTTTAAAAAAAACATTTATTTTATTTTTTTCATTTTATGCATTTTGTTTTTAGATATTTAGATATATATATATATATATATATGTGATATATTTTATGTATATCTACAACCTGAGCATAATATTAACCAGTTTAGATTATTGTTTAATGTTGATGAAAACA
>VDFB02350361.1:0-23744 GCA_007258455.2 Sequoia sempervirens
AATGCCCCCTCTTTTAGGGAGATGTCCCAGGGAGTTCTCTTCCCTGATTGTGGCAGTGGGGGCATGGTGGAGGAATGTTTTCCTAGAGTCTTTATGTCTCAGGGATGCCTCCATCTTGCTGTCTCAGGGATTTTCCTAGAAATGTAAGATAATTGTACCAGAAATGTCCAGAAATGTGATACAGATCTATCGGATTTATTGGCTTCTCATTGTACTTTATCATGGTAAAACAATCAAGAGAACATTTCTAATCACTAGTTCAAAATGATCTCTTTTCCCTGTTTCCTTCTCAAACTTGTGGACTCATTATTTTCACATAGAGCAGTCCATTTAATAACACTGTGAGTGGGAAGTTTATGTACTTGATAGTCTTAGAGTTTGTAAGATGCCCAGATAAACATGGGCTTAAAAACATTCTATCAACTAGCTGTGTATCAATTGTAGAACAATCTGGAAACTATGATCAATGAATATGACTGGTTTCTGACTAACAATTATCTCTTACATAATTTTCTAGTAGGTTGAGAGGTCTACTGCGTGAAAAGGTTTAGTCACGATCCAATGCGAATTTGAGCACTTTTTACCTCTTTAGGGTCCTATAATTTCCTAGTGGATGGAGATGTCTACTACTACATGAAAAGGTTTAGTTGTGCACCAATGTCAATTTGAGCACTGTTATTTTCTCTTAGGTTCCTGCTATCAACTAGCTAAATTGTACAAGGTGACAGGAAGCAATATTTAGGCATTTACAATATTTTGACAGTTGCATACTCACATGACAGATAGCTATATCAGTTTCATTTTCTCACAAAGGACACAGAAGTCATTGCTTCAATGTGGCCTCTTGTGGGGTATTTTTATGCAGACACATATATGAGCTTGAATGTCCTGCTTGTTGTTGTGCCAGCATGAATACTTTTTATAAGAGTTGCAAGAGTTTTGTTTGTGTTTATGTGATCCATTAGCTTACAGTAATAAGAGTCACAAAACAATGAATGAAGGAAAGCAAAGCTAGAAATCAGAAATGAGACAGAATAAACTATATTCTATTCACTGAGAATGCAAATCATACAAGTAAAAAAAATGAGATGTGAAATGTTACAAAATGCCTTGCTTATATAGGCAAGGCGAAAGATAGGATTAGACAAGATTATGACAAATGTCTTAATCCTATGACATGAGACAACTAATATTAAATGAACCTAGGACACAAAAAGTAAATGACAAAAGATAAGATCTAATGACGACTAAGACTTCTATAAAGATTCTTAGGACCTAAGTAAACTTAACATGTGAACTTGTGTGAAAAGGACCTAACTAGGAACAAGTTAGATGATGTGCCTTGTTCACACTACCAAGGGGGAGACCAGATAGGTAAATCCCCTGTTTACACCAACACCCCCCCTTAAGTGCAACTTAGGGAGAAGTAGACAAATGCAAATGATGCAAAGATGATGATGATGAAGATGGGTCCTAGCTACTAGGCCATGTTAGGTACCCATTTACAAATGCAATCTCTCACAAATGGAGAAAAGGAGAAAACTCAATGGGACAAAACTTCTCCCCAAAAGGGAGAAAAAACAAGAAAATGCTCTCTAGAAGATAAGGACAAAACCCCATGTGAGGAAAAAGTCCCCCATAAGAGAGAATGAAGAGAGAAGATCAGGTGACCCCCCTGAATGTACAATCTCTTGCACTAATGGTGGATGCTCGACATGAAACTTCGAAGTTGGTCTAAGATCGTCGAACAACATTCCCCCCCTTGGGAAGAAATAATGCCAATGATGCATGCATGATATCTTCCATTCCTGTAAGGAATATGTAAGAACCTTGCTGGTTCTAACTCTGCCTTTGATGCTAAAAATGTATTGTTTTTGTGTTTCACTTGTTTTGATGGATTTTTGACAAATAATAAAGAAGTTGCCAGGCAAGAAATAATACTAAACTGAATAAACAAGTAACTATGGAGTAACTGCAATTTTATTACGTAACTGGCAATTACTACAAGTAAGTCTTATTCAACAAACATACCCGAAGGTCCTCAGCTTTATTAAATAAGAAACTTCTGGAACAAGCCAGGCAATACATACAATTGACAAATCAAATTGCCCAACTCCAGATACTGATTTCTCCATGCTGGAAACTAGATCAAATGCCCTGATGAAGCAAGGCGTCCAAGGTAGAGCCAACAAAAGCCACAAAATGAAGGCGTTTCAACCTCTAGCTCTCACACCCCAGCCAAATGCAACACGTGCTACTGTGAAGAAGTACGACCAGTGGATAGAGAAGGTATGACTTGTTATTTTGGTGTCTGTAATTGATGTATGAAGGCGCCTCAAACCAATATGCCCCTTATTGAAAAATAGGAAATAAACTGTAAATAACTCTAATGAAAGCACAAATGGACTCCAGAATGAAGCCCTCTCTAAAGCAATGATTCAGTTGGTCTTTCACAGCTTCAAGATTGCAAAACACTGAAGAATTTCCATTCTCCAATGGTGGTAATATGCTGAAACCCTTGTTTTAGGCACAAACTTCAAAGAAGCCAAAAGTAGTCAATGTCAAATGCCCATGAATGAATGAGGTCGACTTGCACTTTTCCTCCTTATATTCTCTCCAAGAGGCACGATTTCCAATGAGATCATTTTAATTATAATACATTTAAAATGTATTTTAATGTTTGATACCCCTTTTTAATTAATTTCTCAACTTGGGCGTACCATTTAGCAAAATTATTATAATCTCACTTTATTAAATTTAAGTGGCTCACTTTTATAAAGTTAAAATATAACTTTATAATATCCCCTTTATTAATTAAATATAACTTAACCACTTAAATACTAATATCTCCCTCAATATTCAATATTTTGACGTGCTGTCTGAAGTTGGGGTGAACACTGTAAAAACCCCATGTGTCTAGGTGCCCTGGCTAAAAAATAGCATCACTGCCAGATTGACTTACTATAAATAGTAAGTCCCTCAAACTAAGCCAAACACTGATCTGCAAAGCCCTGGAACTGAACCCAATACTGAACTGAAGAAATGGAAATGACAATAACCTCCATTAATTGCCACTGAGACCCTCTATCCAAACATATTAGCCTACGAGGGTCCAAGTAATAGGCTAACCCATCTGCAATTGATATTGACTAGAGTGGGGACATTACAGTCCGCCCTCCCCGAATTTGCTTGTCCTCAAGCAAACTTAATGCTGGATGCTATAAAATGCTCTCGCTCTCCCAAGTAGCATCCTTTGCCGGCAGATCTCTCCACTTAACCAAATATTCCCTGATAATTCGTCTCCGAAGATGACGCTCTCTGGAATCCAAGATGGCCTCAGGTACTAATATCAACTTCCCCTCATCATCCAGGGGTGGTAGGTCTGAAGAAGGAACTACATGTTGTCCCAATGCCTTCTGAGACGTGACACATGTAACACATTGTGTACCTTGTTGTCTACCGATAAACCCAACTCGTAAGCCACCTCGCCAACTCACCTAATAATCTCGAATGGCCCATAATAGCGTGGCTTGAGTTTCTCTGTGCCCCTCTTCCTAAGAGTGGACTGCCTATAGGGCTGTAGCATCAGATACACCATATCTCCAATCTCAAATGATCGCTCAACCCTCCTCTGATTAGCATACTGCTTCTGCTGATTCCGAGCCTTTTGAATATTCTCACGAAGGGCTCTCATGATATCCTGGTTCTCCTGTAACAGATCCCCAACACTAGGCACACTGCAATCACTCAACAATAAATCAAGGAAACTAGGCGCATCATATCCATATAAAGCCTTGAAAGGTGTCATCTGAATAGTCATATGGTGAGTGAAATTATAACAGTACTCACAAAGATGCAACCACTTCACCCAAGCCTTCTGCTGGCCAGAAATGTAGTTCCGCAGGTATCCCTCCACCCATTTGTTGACAATCTCTGTCGGCCCATCAGTCTATGGGTGGTAGCTAGTGCTCGGAGTAAGCTCTGTCCTGCATAGTCGGAATAACTCCTGCCAAAAGTGACCCATGAATCTACTGTCTCTATCACTGACAATACTCTGAGGCAACCCATGCAATCTTAATACCTCATGAAAGAATAGATTTGCTACCTGTGTAGCTGAATAGGTAGTGGTGATCGGGAAGAAATGTGCATACTTGGTCAACCGATCTACTACCACATAAATGCTGTCTCTCCCTTGAGCTTTTGGCAAGCCCGTAATAAAATCCATAGACAAACATTCCCACTTACTCTCAGGAATAGGAAGTGGCTGAAACAACCCAGCAGGGTAAGTATGCTCTTGCTTGTTCTGCTGACAAATAGAGCACTCCTTGACATAATGAAGAACATCAGATTTGAGACCCTTCCAAGTGAATCTCTTTTGTACTTGCCTATAGGTCTTAAAGTATCTGGGATGACCAGCCATGGGTGAATTGTGGAAAGTCCTCAACACCTTGTTCCTCACATCTGAACCTGGGACTAAGAATATTCTCTCTTTGTAAATGATGAGGTCATTCACAAGAGAGTACCTACTGTCCTGTACTGTCCCATCAATAATGTCAGAAGCCCACAAAATCTTGGCATACGCAACTATAACCAAGTGTCCAATCCTCGGAAATCTCTGCCATGGAGCTCAAATGGGGACGGCGAGATAAGGCGTTAGCAACAATGTTCTGAGTCCCTTTGACATAGGAGATGTCAAAATCATAAGACTGTAACTTGCTGACCCATTTCTGTTGATGTTCATTTAAATCCCGCTGTCCAAGGAAATGCCTCAAGCTGTTATGATTAGTTTTGACACAAAACTTACTGCCAACTAGGTGCAACATGCTGTGAAAATCCACTGACAAACTGACAGTAGAAGGCGCATAACCCCACAAATCCCCTAAGCTGAGTCAAAGTCTCAAGAGTAGGCCAATCAATAATGGCACGAACCTTATTAGGGTCCATGCGAACTCTCTCTCCACTGATTATGTGACCCAAATATAGAAGCTCTGCCATGCCCAACACACACTTGGACTCCTTGGCGTACAAGGACTCCCTGTCAAGTATGCCCAAAACAGTATCTAGGTGAACCAAATGCTCTTCCTAAGCCCTGCTATATACCAAAATGTCGTCAAAGAATACCAAAACAAATCTCCCCAACAGAGAGTGGAAGACCTTGTTCATAGTGGACTGAAAAGTAGTTGGAGTGTTAGTTAAGCCAAAGGGCATAACTAAAAAATCATAGTGTCCACAATGACATCTGAATGCAGTCTTCTCAACATCCTGCTCTCTGACTTTGATCTGGTGATACCCTGTCCTCAAGTCTATCTTAGAGAAGTAACAAGCTCCATGTAGCTCATCTATCAACTTGTCGATGCGAGGAATGGGATACCTATTCTTAATTGTCCTCTTGTTCAACATTCGGTAATCAATGCACATCCTGAGTGTACCATCTTTCTTCTTCACCATAACCACTGATGAAGCGAAAGGAGACTTACTCGACCTTATATGTCCCATAGCAAGCGATTCCTTGATAGTTTTTTCGATCTCATCATTCAAACGCTTTGGGTGCCGGTAAGGTGTAATCATAATGGGTTTAGTGCCCTCCTCCAACTCTATGATGTGCTCTATGCCTCTATTTGGACGTCTACCATGTGGTATGTCATTGAACACCTTTGTATGCTTAACTCTGAGCTCCTGAACATCTGGATGATAGGCTGTTGTTTTCTGCTCAACCTGAAAGGCATCAACTTACACTCTGCTGCCCACTCCACCATGTCATGTCTAATAAGTCTCCATTCTCTTGAGAGTAATTACCTTCAAGTTGCTGTCCTTAATGGCCTTAAGCACATGAGTAGTCCTGTCAACCTTGAATTTAATCTCCATTTCTCTAAAGTTGAGTGTAAACTCTTCAATTGCATGAAGCCACCTCATGCCAAGGACCACATCGGTGCCTCCCATATTAACCACATAAAAATCTGTTTTAAACTCATAGTTATTGAGTTTCATAGGCAGATCTGGAATCATTCTCTCACATTTGAGAGTGTAACCATCAGCAACTTTTACCCTTATTCCTTCAAACTCCTGAGTTTGAATTCCATGCTTTTCCACCAACCATACATCTATGAAATTGTGAGTTGCATCTGTATCAAGCAAAGAAATGACTCTTTGACCAGCCAAGAGTCCATGCAACCTGAAGGAGCCTTCCCTTTGCATGCTAGACATATGAGCTTCTTGTAGCTCCATTTCTCCTTCATTTTCAATTTCAATTTCCGAGTTTTTAGTACTTGAATCCTCTTGATCAGCTTGCTGGTCTGTTATATCAGTCATGTTTTCACCCTCATAAAACCACTCCATATGCCTATTTTGAACCTTAGGCTTAAGGGGACAATCATGATTTAGATCATAAGGACCCTTGCAATAAAAACAAAGCTTCCGGCCACACAAATCATAATTGTTTCCCTATCCAAAGGGGCTGTAAATTTCTTCTTTTGATCAACATTTTTTGATTTCTTTGGATCTGATTTGCTTTCATTATAGGATGAAGATGGTTTTGAGTTGAATTTACTACGTGGAGCTGTAAGTTCCATGCTACGAGCTTTCCTCATAGCTTCTTGCAAGGTAGGGAGATCAAAAGCCTTGATCCAACCCTTCATAGGCTCATAAAGACCCTCTACAAATAATATGACCAGCCTCCTCTCTGAGATATTTGTAAGTTGTAACCATGATTGAAAGCTTTTGAAATTCACCAATGTAAGATTCCAAACTGCCCATTTGTTTCAGCTGAGCTAGATCTCTGAAGTACAACTCTGGATCTCTTTTGTCAAAACGCTCAACTAACCTGTCAGTGAACTCCTGATATGAATTGATACGGTCATGCTGCAAGGTAACCATCCCATCGTGCTACCAGTCATGGGCTACCCCATCCTGCAAAGCTGCAAACTTAATGGTGTCTTCTTCTGCCATAGGACGTAGGGTCAAGGAAGTGTCAACTTGCTAACCCAAGCTCTGGCTGTAACCCTACCGCTGCCATCAAAAGTGGAGAGTGTGAGCTTGTTGGTTGCATGTCTAAGATCGTTGTTTTTATTCCTTGGTCTCCTATTAGTCCTGTTCCTACTATGCTCTCTTTTCTGACTCATGAACCTGTCAAAGTTAAGATGATCCTTAACTCTCTGTGGTAATGCTTCCCACTCATCATGTAGTGTCATGACGTTATCTGCAAAGACCATGTCACCTTCCTCATACACGTTCCCCTCTTCAGGTTCATTTTCCACGTCATAGGTGCGTGTGGGTGTTACTCTCATCCATGGGGCTTCATCAACACTACCATCCACCTCCTGGTCCTGATTCGGTCTCCTAGGAATGGTCATATGCTGAACGACTGTAGTAAGCTATTGCAACACATTTGCTACTTGTTCCTACCCATCTACAAGACCCCTTAGAATGTCTCTGGTTTCTCTGTCCTCATTGTTACCATGGTTTCTGAGCGGCTCACCATTGTCCCCATCTCCCATGATTTCAAATGGTGTCTCCTCGAACTGGATTTCTAATGGTATCTCCTCAAACTGGTTTCTCTGTAATCCAGGTCTCCTACATGAGTAATACCTGTGAGGTCCAACTTGATGCGGCCGCATAAGAACTTCTAACCCTCCAGGATGGCAGAATCAGAGCTCTGATACCACTATTAAAACCCTGCCGGTTCTAACTCTGCCTTTGATGCTAAAAATGTATTGTTTTTGCGTTTTTGCTCGTTTTGATAGATTTTTGACAAATAATAAAGAAGTTGCTAGGCAAGAAATAATACTAAATTGAATAAACAAGTAACTATGGAGTAACTGCAATTTTATTACGTAACTGGCAATTGCTACAAGTAAATCTTATTCAACAAACATACCCAGAGGTCCTTAGCTTTATTAAATAAGAAACTTTTGGAATAAGCCAGGCAATACACAAAACTGACAAATCAAATCGCCCAACTCCAGATATTGATTTTTCCATGCTGGAAACTGGATCAAATGCCCTGATGAAGCAAGGCGTCCAAGGTAGAGCCAATAGAAGCCACAAAATGAAGGCGTTTCAGCCTATAGCTCACACGCCCCAGCCAAATGCAACACATGCTACTGTGAAGAAGTACGGCCAGTGGATAGAGAAGGTACGACTTGTTATTTTGGTGTCTGTAATTGATGTATGAAGGCGCCTCAAACCAATATGCCCCTTATTGAAAAATAGGAAATAAATTGTAAATAACTCTAATGAAAGCACAAATGGACTCCAGAATGAAGCCCTCTCTAAAGCAATGATTCAGTTGGTCTTTCACAGCGTCAAGATTGTAGAACACTGAAGATTTCCATTCTCCAATGGTGGTAATATGCTGAAACCCTTGTTTCAGGCACAAACTTCAAAGAAGCCAAAAGTAGTCAATGTCAAATGCCCATGAATGAATGAGGTCGACTTGCACTTTTCCTTCTTATATTCTCTCCAAGAGGCACGATTTCCAATGAGATCATTTTAATACATTTAAAATGTATTTTAATGTTTGATACCCCTTTTTAATTAATTTCTCAACTTGGGCGTACCATTTAGCAAAATTATTATAATCTCACTTTATTAAATTTAAGTGGCTCACTTTTATAAAGTTAAAATATAACTTTATAATATCCCCTTTATTAATTAAATATAACTTAACCACTTAAATATTAATCTCCCTCAATATTCAATATTTTGACGTGCCGTATGAAGCTGGGGTCTACACTGTAAAAACCCCATGTGTCTAGGTGCCCTGACTAAAAAATAGCATCACTGCCAGATTGACTTACTATAAATAGTAAGTCCCTCAAACTAAGCCAAACACTGATCTGCAAAGCCCTGAAACTAAACCCAATACTGAACTGAAGAAATGGAAATGACAATAACCTCCATTAACTGCCACTGAGACCCTCTATCCAAACATATTAGCCTACGAGGGTCCAAGTAATAGGCTAACTCATCTGCAACTAATACTGACTGGAGTGGGGACATTACAGAATATGAGGGAAGGATATAAGTCTTTGGAATCTGCTTAAATATCACAATGTTAAGTCCCAATCTTAATTGAAGGAGACAATGTAGAACAATGTGAAAATTGATGTAGAGCATGGACCAAAGATGATGATGGGTCTTTCAAATGCTACTCCTAATATATGCTAAAGTGTGAAAAATATTGATATAAAGAATAATGTACCACTATAGAAGATGTCAACATAAATGGTGACGAAGTTGAAATTGTCGACTCATAAGTATCTATATAATCTATCACTATAGAAGCATATGGCTGTGGAAAAGGAACAAGAGGATATAAATGTACCCTCAAAGCATCTGAAGAATGTGATGCAACTTCTTGTGAGATGTTATCAAAGAGGAGATAAATATCCTCAATATTGTCATCAACATCCTGTATGTGAAATTCATCAAAAAAATAATGTACGTCTTGTGGCAATCATCCCAATGATCAATAAGAGATGAAGAATCCTATGATGTAGTGTCCACACATGTCTGAGCATGAACAATTGTAGAATTTGCAAGTGCTAAAAGTGAAAAGCCATCAACCTCTTGATGTTGACTTGAAGGTGTAGGAGGAGAAGCTTCTATTAGAGTCACAAAAGTTGAGGAATCAATTGTTGTCTCTGGAGGAGGAGAAGAATTGATGGCCCTTTTATGTTCAATACTTCCCCAATAATCTAGCACTTCTAATGTATCTTCATCATATGGAATATTATCACAATCATTTAGGGGAATTGAACAATCAAAGAGAGGATCATTTGGGAATGGAGGATCATTTGGATCTCCATGCATCTCCCAAATTTTTATCCAAAATAGAAAGAGGGGTATCAAAATTTTAGAGGATAGTCATTATGTTGGTGTCTACACTGAGACGCATTGTTCCAACAATATGACAAGTCTTGAGATACTACTCTTTGTTCTCCCAATCATTTGGTGTTTGAGGAACCACTTCATGGAAGTAGGGCAAGAGGTTAAGCCATTTGAAATGTTTCATCATCCTAGCTCGCCAATGTCATGTCCTCGTCCTCGATTGAGACCTATCTCAATCTTGGAGGGAAACAGTGTTTTTAAACACTCCCATTTGCATTTAATATTCTAATAATATTTAAAATAATATTAATATAAATAAAATAATAATAATATTTATGATATTAAATTTAAATTTAATTTATTAAATAAATAATATTTAAATTATAAACTCTTGCTGGCTGACCCCTTTGGGAAGGCACCTATGGTGAGGTATTCATTTGAATCTCTTTGTTGTTGAAAAGCATCGATGGAGATTGTGGAAGACACCTAATTGCTGACAGGGACAAAAACCTGTACCAGCGACCCCCAGGTGAGATGACAACCTCTACTTGGAAGTCGGGTGTCTTCTGTTATCTTCATCTGCGCTCTGATCTGATTATTTCTATTTTACTCTCCAGTGAACGACTTGGACAAGCATACGAGAGGGAGGAATTAGCAATTAGCAAGGACTATATCCTTTTGGTGGTCTTGGCTGAGCCTACTATGGCCAATCCCACGAGCATTAAGAAACACTTCATACTGATCCGAGTTCACCCTTCCCACCAATCCTCATGTCAAAGACCCGATGATTTACACAGCCTAGGAAGATTCGACGCTATCTCTGAAGTTGACTTCTAGCCTTCTGTGGATTTTGTGTAGGTCTGGGTATACATTGTATTATCAACGATATATCATTCGTGACATCGACCAGATATCACAGGCAGTCTTATCCTGATACCATTCGACATTTCCTTTGTTGCTCACCCCTTCACGGGATCCCAGATTCTTGGATAGTGTTGAACCTATCACCATTTCTCATCAGTGACCAATACATGTGTAACGGGATCGCTAAGCATAGTTTGGTCATCACGTCAAAGGCGCACTGGGAGTACACAGCCTGAGAGGCTCAAGCACATCACCCCCTGTGAGTGCAATCGACTCCAAACTTGCATATTACGATCTCTACACCTGGGATTGGGGGAGTATTGTTATGGACTGGTGAACTGTTGTACAAATCTGAATGTAATCTCTGCTTATGCTGTTCACTATTATTATAAACCTGATGACAAACTGGTCTCTGTTATCGGGTTATGCTGTGCAAACTAATGCTAAGAATATTTCAATTGTTCTCTGCTATTGATTCATACCGTGCAACTGAGCTAAGGATATTGCATTCTAAGGCTAAGGATATTTCAATTGTTCCTTGCTATTGATTTATACTGTGCAAATTGAACTAAGGATATTACAGTGGTATCAAAGCTTGGCTTCTTGCCAACTTGTGTGCTCGTTTCATGAGCAACAGGGACCTGAGATACCATCTCCGAGAAAAAAAGAAAGCTACCATGGGTGATAAAGAAGATGAAGGACAACAGTTCATCAAGGAGTCTAGGGAGTTCCAATCCAGCATGAAGGAAACCATGGTGGAAATGGTCTAGCTGTTGAGAGGGTTGAACCAGCAACTGGGTGCTGGTAAGGTACTGCAAAATAGTACTGAGAGCAGCAGCTCAGTTGTGATAAAACCAACAGCCTCTACTAAGTTTCTCAAGGTCAAATTCCTGGACCAAGAGGCATAAAATGAACTAGAAGTACCACCTGAAGAAGAGGATGATATTGCCAAATTGCATAACGAATACCACGCTCTAAGTGCAGCCATTCGTAGAGACATGTCCTTCACAGAATTCCATGACATGAAAACAAGAAGAGGGCATAGGAGGAGAAGGTATGAAGATAGGAAGTACATCTAGCATTGCTTGGGAAAGATCACCATTCTAGTTTTTGATGGATTTGGGAGTTCATCAATAAGGGCTTGGTTGCAGAAATTAGATACATTTTTCTCCTTGAACCCCATGTATGAAGAAGAAGCCATCAAATTTGAAACCTTACATCTTGAGGGTTTGGCCCATGAATGGTGGTATCATTGTATGGTAACACAAGGCCACAACTGCTTCAAAACATTGGAAGAATTCAGTTAGAGGTTGACTGAGAGATTTGATAGGAAGGACCCGGAAATTCATTTCAGGGAATTAGCACAGCTGAGGCAATAAGGTAACGTGGAGAATTATGTTGTTGAGTTTGAGAGATTGGTGGTGATGGTCCTAGATGTGACAAAAAGAAAACTCATAGTCCTCTTTGTTGAAGGATTATCCGATCCCCTCAGAGGGTTGGTGAAGGCATTGGATCCTAGCTCACCACAAGACGCCATTAGGAGAGCCTTGAACTTGGAAGATTCATCAACTAAGGGCGGATCACACTACAACAAGGCGCCTCCCATTGTGACCAAGAAGTTTCCTCATGAAATTGCTCCTCAACCAACAACCTTACCACCAAGGTCTAGTAAGATTGACGTGTCTAAGAACGAGCTCCGAAGGAAAGGGTTATGCTTCACTTGTAAGGAGCCTTGGACAAAAGGTCACAGGTGTTTGGGGAAAGGACACATCTACTATATTGAGGTAGTCTCTGATGATGGGGAGGGAGAAGGTGAACCCGATGGCGTTACTAAAGAGGAGCATGGGGTGACATGGCAGTAAGGATATCCAGGGGGCACTCTTGCAGCACTTTTAGGAGCATCGAGGTATCACTCTCTCCGTAATAGAGGAGAGTTACAAGGACAAAGGGTAACAATATTAATAGATGGTGGAGCCACCCATAATTTCATTGATGAGGGGCTAGTGGCTAAGATGGACCTAAGGGCCTAATGCTTTGAAGGTTTCAATGTGACAGTTGTCTGAATAATCCTGGTATGGATCTCATGAGTTGTGCATAACCAGAGCTGAATAATCTATCAAGTATGCACATGACAATTCAGATAAATTAATTTATTGCACATTATAAAATGCTCAAAATAAATTCAACTGATAAAATATAATATGATAATAAATGCCATTATGAAATGTCTAGAGATCCAAATAAGGCTGTGTGGATGGCTAAATTATAACATCTCTTGACATATTGATCAACATGAAACTGTCACTATACAAGACAGTTTATCAAAAAATATCTTGCCAGACATTAGGAGGCACAATTAAAAAAATGCAATCAAAAGTGAATGCCATACAGTGGGGCGCTATCTCTACCTGGAAATCTCCAAAATAATCATTGCTCCTATATTTCATTGTATGTGATAGTTCTATTATACCTATATTTTCAGTAATTATTGAATAATCTTGCAAGGTTTTTTATAGCACCTGATGAAAATAGAGAATTTCTTCATGTATTTTTTGCTATCTATAAGAAAATTGCAATTTTGAATGGGTGCTATAGTTTATTTTCACATGCTACTAACATGGAGTGACCCTCTCCCATTTCAATCAAGTCATCAAGCTTTTGTGCAGAGACCTCTTAACCATCCTTATTGTTTTTCTTCTTACAAGTACCATTTTGTGCATCGAGAAGAATTTTTTTTGCTACAAAACACGTAAATTTTAAGCAAAATATATGTCTTGGTATTTTTCTTTTGTCCTTTAATCCCCCTCAACTAGTTATTAGCACAACAGGAAAATATTTGTGTGATTTACATGAGATATTTAAGAAACTTTGATAGGAAGTTTCCTGAATTTTGAGTGTCATTTCTGGGGAGATGCATGAAGATAAGATGGTAGTTGAAATCTCCCGATATCTGGGGGTGTCTGCATGCATGTCTTTGAGATGGAAGATAAGTATCAGGGGTCAGGATATGAGTTTCTGGGTAACTATGGTATATCAAAGATATTTGAATTAACACACAAGTCACAACTAATGGTTGGCATTGTCAGTTTCCAACCCTCAAGTCACGTCTGTATGCTACAAACCAGTTAATAACATACAATAGTCCAACACATCCTTTAGTTATGGGGTCTAGTATAGGAGAACTATCAAATAACAAGAAGCATGGTGGAGGCTACAAAGTAGATACATAAAATAGGCGAGTTTTCAGGACTACTTTATGAAATAGTGGATGAATTGGTTTTTGTATAAGTGGTTGATGAACACAGGAGGTGGAGAATAGAGACAGCTATGTTTCAGGATGCTGCTCTTTGGCTGTAAAGGCTAGAAAACCACACAGAATTGGGAAAGTTGAGGCCTGTAAATCTAACAACATCTACCTGCAATTTTAGATATTGTTAAATCTCATCTACACATCTTGTCTCTTTATACTTCTCGTTTGTATGATTATTGCCTAATATTATTTTTTAGTTTGTTCTAAGCTGTGGATGATGTGTGAAACCTTACCCAGAGTTTCAAGCTTTGACTTAAATCAGCATTCAGCAGCTTCCCTTAAATCAAGGTTCTTAGATTTTCCAGAAGAAATGTTTGTCACCTTCCCTCTCTGAGCACTAGTTGTAGAGATATAAGACCTAAAAGAGGACCAAAGGTGAATCAAAGTCATCAGAGGCTAAAGGAATAAGTACTGGTCCAGAATTTCAATCTGCAGTATATGGAATTCTGAATTCCATAATTGTATTTGTTTATACTTTATTGCTGTGCTTCCTTGTGCCTGCATTTGTAATGGGCTATAGCCTACAAATTTTTCCGAAGGGGTAAGCCAATTTGGCTTCTTTTAAGTCTAGGTTCGTAGTGGGATTGAAGTAAAATTAATAGTACAATTTTGATTTTTTTGGTAGTGCCACAAGGGAAAAATCAGACAAAACTGTGCCCTTCTGCATTCTCCATCAAACAGAAAGGCATGTCTGAAAGAATGCACTCTTGTCATGTGTTTAGTTGATAAATGTGCACCATGTGTTGAACATTGATAATTACTGAAGCATGACATAATCACAAGTTATGAAATGAATATACTGTAGTTATGATTTTGCTATCCATATGTAGTCTGATGAATTTTTTGTCCAGGCTGCTTCAATGTTGCTGCTTTCTTTATCCCTCTCTTGGAAAGTATTGTCACCATACTCCGGAACTCTTGCTGTTCTTGGGACGGTCTTGTAAGTATATAGGTTTTCTATTAATAGCAATACAGAAAGTGTTGCATTTCTTGAAACTATATATTCGAGAGTGATCACATTTATTACAAGATTTGTTCTGAACGTTCCACTGTTTACAGGTATGTTTTGTCATTTTCATTGGGAGCTGGCCCTGTTCCAGCGCTACTTCTCCCAGAGATATTTGCATCACGCATTCGTGCAAAGGCCGTTGCCTTGTCTCTTGGAATGCATTGGGTAGGATTTTGCATTTCTCTCATTGCATAAAATGAAGTTGAAGTTCCTGTTTGTAATATCATTTGAAAGATTGGCTGACCACTTTAACTGCTTGTTTGCTATGGCAGGTTTCAAACTTCATTATAGGTCTGTATTTTCTGAGCGTGGTTAACAAATTTGGAATAAGTAAAGTTTATTTAGGATTTGCTTCTGTCTGCCTCCTTGCTGTTATCTATGTTATGAATAATGTGGTGGAAACTAAGGGCCGCTCCCTGGAGGAAATTGAGCGTGCTCTCTCTGCTGCGGCTTAGACAATTTATGGGAGGAAGAGTGGTACTCTTGTTAAGTTTGGTGGAAGTTAAAGATGGTTGCAGTGTTTTAACCTTGCCCGCAGATCGAATAATTTCAACAGGTGGAGGTGCTCATTTTGTAGAGTTATCTTTAGGAGGTTTGATTTGCCAGAATCACTGATGTAGTTAGGATTGCACCGAGCTTCAGGAATAAGTTCTTTTCTTCCAATTGTACACCTGCATTTGGTGGAAACATGACTGTGATACAGTTCATATGCGGGAACCCTTGTTGGATCTAAAATCCATCCTTGTGCAAGAGTATTCAGATTACATTGGGCAATGGTGACTCTCAGATGGTAATTTGTATCCACTTTAAGCGACATAAAAGCATGTTTTTGTAAAGATTATGAACTTTAATATTTGCAAAATTGAACGTTTAATGCAAAATATGGTTGAATAGATCTTTTTCCGGAGATATGTTGTAGCAAAGGTACTCTTTGTTACAAACAGCAAAAAAACTGGATGCATGGTCGTACAACTTCAACAAACTAATAATATGTACAGTTCTTCATAACCGCCTTGCATTCAAGGTATTAGGAAAAATAGCGACGGCATAAAAAGGTTTTTAAATATTCAGATGCCACAGCCCAATTGTTGTTTACACTCGTAGGAAGCGGACTTTGGGGTGCAAGATCCAGTATGAAACATTGCCTCAGGTTTGGTATCTTGCTTTGTGGGTCCTCTCTGGCTTATTTACCCGTACGCCGCAAACTAACTGGCCAACCATTTGCCTTTCTATCTGGCAAACAGTGGCCATATTCCCGGCACGTGGGATTTAATCCAACTATTCTTTTGCGGGATGACTGATCAGCTGCATATAATATCCGTATGATGGGATTTGGTTTTATGTACTTTTCTACCCGATACGTGCCATATAGGGAGAGGGCCCAGTAGTCGTGCACCCTAACTCGCGCTTCTAACATCCTACATGAAATTTCAAACACTCCTAATTTTTTACAGTGCTTACTTGGCAAGTTCTCTGCTTATAACCAAGGTTTCAGGGCCACATCATCAAATATGATGCCACATCAGCATGCGTTTTTGTCAATGTGTCCAAAAAGGCCCCAAAAAATAGTGAGACCAATTCTCGTGCATTACATCATGAGTAGTTGAGCGCTGATGTGGTATCACATGATTGGTTGCTTTTTAGATCAAAAGCATACATTTTGTTTAATTATGGGTAGTCAAATCACAACTATTGGACATTATATAAACGATTATTGGGTATTATATTTACGATTGGTGCTGACTATTGAACCCCGACGACTATTGGGCCCTCTCCTAGTTTTGAGCGGTAACTGTGTAATACTTTTGATTGGCGTGTCACTATCACCACCATAAATGCATTATTTTGAACTTGATAAGTAGCTTATCTATAAGGTGTCTTAATACATGACATCGATGGATACCGGTGGAATCTTTTATATAATTGAGCGCAAAACGTTTGAACGATGCCAAGATAGATAGTCCATTATACCAATTGATATATTGTCACAATAGAAATAACTTCGTCTAATTAGTTTCAAGTAGTGAAGTATTTATCTTTCTAGTATAATTTAGGGATAAGTCGAATAATAATCTGAAATAACATATGTATCATAATTTAATTAGGTTAGTGAAGATTATAATTGTTAATGTTGATAATGGTTACCAAACACAATAATATTATAATTGATGTCGAGTTGGTTATTTAGAAGAAATGTTTGTTAAATGTTGATGAACAAAGAGCCTTCCAAGATTGATTGGTTGATTTTGAGTTTGATATTAAAATTATGGTAGATTAAGTTTTCTTTTTATAATAAATATGTGTTAATGATTTGTTAGGGAGTGTTTTTTAATTTGATTGATTGGTTTATGAATGTTAAAAGTATAATTGATAGTAATTAGTTGAAAAAATCAAATATTGATTATTATGATTACTTGAAATTAATAGAAGACAATTTTATTTGACTTATAAATATTATATATTTGATAACAATATTTAAAACATTATATTAATTTTAAAATTATAAATAATTTGTTGGTTCTATAAAACTAAATATATGATTATCAATATTATAAAAAATTAAAAATTTAATTATAATTTAATATATATTGTATATTTAAAGAATATAAAAAGTTATATTAAAACTAAAAACAAATTCAATCAAGATTCAATCAAGAAAAAAAAAAAACACACTTCAAATAAAAAAATAAAATAAAACAATTTTAAAACCAAAAAACCTCCCTCCAAATAAAAGCTCTAATCATTAAAATGACAAACACAATAAATATGTATTAATGATTTGTTAGGGAGTGTTTTTTAATTTGATTGATTGGTTTATGAATGTTAAAAGTATAATTGATAGTAATTAGTTGAAAAAATCAAATATTGATTATTATGATTACTTGAAATTAATAGAAGACAATTTTATTTGACTTATAAATATTATATATTTGATAACAATATTTAAAACATTATATTAATTTTAAAATTATAAATAATTTGTTGGTTCTATAAAACTAAATATATGATTATCAATATTATAAAAAATTAAAAATTTAATTATAATTTAATATATATTGTATATTTAAAGAATATAAAAAGTTATATTAAAACTAAAAACAAATTCAATCAAGATTTAAAAAAAAAAAAAACACTATTAAAATAAAAAATAAAATAAAACAATTTTAAACAAAAAAAACCTCTCCAAATAAAGATCTAATCATTAAAAAATGACAAAACACAATATATATTTTTCTATCTTATATATATACACAACCTAATGTAAAAGATTCTAAACTAATAATTTAAATAGTAAAACTTATTTTCTCATTATTTAAAAAATAATGTTAACGTGAGTTATTCAATCATTTTTAAAAGGAAATTTAAAAAAATAAATCAATAGAATCCTCTTCAATTCAAAATTACAATAAAAAAAATTTGAAACACGAAATTAGAGTTCTTTACAAGAATTTAAAGTCGGAATTGGCTTCAATTTCTCCCTTTAAATAAGAGAAAGTTTACAATCAATTAGATTGGTGATAATTTATTTTTAAAATATTTTTAATTATTAAATTTACATTTAATATTATAAAATATAATTTTTTGAAAAACAATTTGTTCACATGTACTCACAATAATATTGTTAAAATAAATTAAAATTATAAGAATATTAAATATCATAATAATTAAAAAATTCTATCTATAATATTATGTAAAGAGAACTTAATATTAACAAATAATATTAATAATTCTTATAATATAAAGATATTATCAAATTTTAATTAATAATAATTAAATTATATTTTTAATAAATTAAAATACTATATTATTATAATAATTAAAATAATATTATTAAAACTTAAAATTTGAAAAAAGTATTATTTATTAAATATGACAATAAACATCAAATATATGATCAAAGACAAAAATAAAATAAAATATAATAGTAGATTTTTAAAATCTAAGAATGATATTAATATAGTTTTAATATTAAATTATGATAAAATTTTAATAATAAGTAATAATATAAATTAGAATTTTAATTAAAATTGTAATATTAGATTATAAAAACATTAAAAATCTCAATAATTTATAAAAGCTTGTCAATAGGATATTGAAAGTTGTCAGTATTGACAGTGTGGTGATTTAAATGTGGTAGTGGTGTTCTTGTCACAAAGGTTCAAATCTCGTTACAATATAAAATTTTAAAAACAAATTCAATTGATAAATAATGATATTATACATATAAATATTATTTAAGTGTGCATATGGCATGGCTTCTTTGTAGCTATCTTTTACAATTTACAACTAATGAGAATAAGACCTATATTACAACAAATCAAATTCTTAATAACCTCGAGTTAACCATGATCAGTTACAATTAGTTGTCAAATTGTTTAATAGAATTATAGAACAACTGTTGAAATTTTTGTATCTATAAATATGTAAATATGTTAATGAATAAAGTATTGAGTGTGTCTGTTGTTATGTTCTACACATTTTGTTGTGGTATCAAAGCAATCATGCTCCTTTATTTTATCCATGTTGTTAAGTCATCCCTATATTCTTTTGATCAACATTACTCCCTATGTTCTATTGAAGGAAATTTGAGCAGCAATGAGCATTGTATTTTATCAATTGAGAAGATTGTAGTAGGAGCATAGATCCACGTGAAGATACTTGACTTGTTAAAGTTTGTTTGTCATGTGTTTGAGGAGACCCTCCATGCTACAAAAAATGAGCAAAGAAGAAGTTGCCAAGAAAGATTGTGGGAAAAAATATTCCCAATGTCACTCCAAAGTTGTCAACAATGAGCATTGATAGTTTGTTACAGTAAAGGGATTGTGAAGAAGAGAATAAAGAAAGTTGCTGCCAAGAAATAGATTCCAACTTAAAAAGGGATCCATCACCAAAGGAAGCTTTATTCTGTGAGCTACTATTCTCACCAAATCTCGTCAAAGATTTGAACTCGGTATCTATGTGCTCCAACCAATGAGCAAGACCAAAGTTCCCCAACTAAGCATTGAAGAAGGAATCAAGTGTCTCTATTTTGAAGATATCTTTGTTTCTAAGTGGTGAATAAAAAAAAGAAAGAGGAAGCAAGGTGGTTCAGAGAAACCTGTTGTTGCAATGCCTATTGGGGTTGTGAAGAAGCCACCCAACATCAAACATAGTGTAGTCTATCAAGTAGGCCACCTTGCAAAGAGAAGCAATTGAAGTTGAGAGAAAGGTGTAAGAAATTGTTAATTTTTTCTTTCCATTTTTATAATGGAAAACCTCACTGATTCATATCTAACTAAATTAAATAAGTTAGATGGCTTCAATTATGTTAATTGGAAGTTCAAGATGCAGATTCTAATGGAAGGATACAATGTTTGGACCATTGTAAATGGTATCGAGGCTAAATGTGCTATGCCTCAAGTTGTTCAATATTGGAAGTAAAGACAATACAAATGTAAGATTCTCTTACACATGTTTGTGAAGGATTCAATTATCCCTCACATATAATTTATCACTACGTCTATTGGAACGTGGACAAATTTGAAAGGTTTGTATGAGATTTCAAACACTAATAAAATTTTGTTTCTAACAGCAAATTATTTTCAATTAAAATGGAAGAAAATGAAAGTATTAGTGATTATTTGTCCAAAGTTAAAGAATTAAGGGATAAATTAGTTGACATTGGTGAAGAAGTTTCAAGTAGTGAATTAGTCACTATTGCTTTGAATGACATGGTGAGTGAGTACCAAGTGTTCATGACTAGTTTGGTTGCAAGGGAAAATGTGCATTCTTTTGAAAATTTAGTAGGTATCCTACAAGAAGAGGAAAGGAGGAATCATGTAGAGAGTAGACTTTAGACTATATATTCAACTTTGATGGTCAAGGACAAGAAGCCATCCAAAGGAAAGAAATGAGAAAAGAACAAAGGAGGTAAATTTGATAATAAAATGTATTAAGATGGGACATCATCTAAATCAAATTCTAATGTAAAGAAAAATGGAAATTGTAATTATGTAAAATTTAGATATTATGCATATGAATGTTGGAAAAAGAAGTTTAATGAGTCCAAAAATAATATATATAAAAGTAACTATGTGAATGGTGAGAATGAGATAAGTGATAACTTTTATAATCTAAACTTGTTTATTTTAGTGTTACCCAAGGACGCGTCCCCGGGTCTAAACTCCCCGTCCCCGTCTCAGAAACGGCCAGGGGGACGACAGCAGTGTACCATGTTCTTTTGATTTTGATTTTCATATTGTAATTGAAAAAAAACTATATTGGAAATGATTCTTAACAAAAATGTTATAAGCTAAGTTTCTATAATGTATATATGCATGCTTTATCCTTGTTTTCATATGAATATTTAATGTTTCCCTATATATTTTAAATTTTTCTATATTTTATATAGTCGTCCCCTGTCGTCCCTAAATTTGGCCTCAAAAATCAGAAACTTGGGGACTCATCCCGCCGTCCCCTGTCATCCCCGTCCCGAAAACTTGGGGTAACCTTGGTTTATTTCATATGTTTCTCTTGCTATTGAAATAGATGATTGTAATGCTTGGTTTATAGATTCAAGAGCATCAATTCATATGTCATCTCATAGAGATTAGTTTATAATTTTTCATGAGAAAAATGATGGTAGTAAGATCTATTTAGGAGATGATAGGTCTCATGACATTAAAGGTTATGGTGATATAAGTGTGCAATTGCCTAATGGAAATGCAAAATAACTTCCAAATGTAATGTATGTTCCAAATATTAAGAAGAATCTAATATTAGTTGCAACCATTATTGATCAAGGATTCAAAGTTGATTTCTTGAAGACAGACTGCCAAGTAAAGGATATGAAAGATCACTACAATGTGATTGTTGAAGGAATCAAAATAGGAGGTTTGTATAAACTTGATGCCAAAGTAGAAATTCATCAAGTAATGGATTCTACATGTGTATCCATTGAAGAACTATAGAACAAAAGGTATTGTCATTTAAATCTTAGAGATCTTATTTCTCTATAAAGAAAAGATATGGTCCAAGGTCTTCCAATATTTAGGAATGAAAATATTAATTATGATGGTTGTGCATTGGGTAAACAACATAGGAATGAATTTCCAAAAACTATTCTTGAATTAACTTACATACAAATGTGTGTGGTCCCATACAAACCAAGTCACTTGGGGGAGCCTATTACTTTCTTCTATTTGTTTATGATAGCATTAGATATACTTGGGTATATTTCTTAAGATATAAGAGTGAAGTGTTTGAATGCTTGAAAGAATTTAAAAATATGGAAAAACAAACAACTCACAATATTAAGATTCTCAGATCAGATCATGGGGTGAAAGACACTTTAGAAAATTTTGTGAAATATTGTAAAGATAATGACATTATAAAGAAATACACAGTTCCTTATAGTCCAAAATAAAATGGTGTGGATGAGAGGAAAAATAGAAATATAGTTGAGTGATCTAGGCTCAAAGGAAATAATCTCCCTTATAATTTGTGGGCTGAAATAGTTAGTACATTTGTTTATTTGTTAAATAGAAGACCAACCAAGTATCTACAAAATACAAATCCTTATGAGGCCCATTTATTAGTACTAAAGCTAATGTTAGGTATTTGAGAATTTTTGGAAGGCATTTTGTCATATTCCAAAAGAAAATAGGAGGCAACTTGATGCGAAGTCAATCAAATGTATATTCATTAGTTATTGTGTTGATAATAAGGCCTACAAAATGTATAATTCTACTACTCATAAATTTTTTGATAGTAGAGATGTAATATTTCATGAATTTGCATATGATGTTCAAGAGGAAGAAAAGGAAGAAAATACTACTTCCTGGAAAATACTTGAAGAAGATAGTGAAAATTTTGATACTATAGATCAACAAACTCATGATCAAAGTGGGCTTGAAGATACTCCATCCAACAATAAAGCATTGAGAAGATCAATGAGGAAAATCAAGGCACCAACTAGGTATAATGACTATTCTCTAATGGCTCAAGTAATGAGTATAGATTAACCTCAAAATTTTGAAGAAGCTAGGAATCATAAAGAATTGATGAATGTTATGCAAGAAGAATATGATTCAATTATGGATAATGACACTTGGGAAAAAATTGAATCACCTACAAATAAAATTCCTATAGGCCCTAAATGGTTAACTAAAACTAAGTTTAAAGTTGATGGTATTATTGATAAATTCAAAGCTAGATCGGTTGCAAAAGTTTTTCACAAAAGGAAGGGATATATTATGAAGATACATTTGCAATTTTTGCTAAAATAAATACTATTAAACTCATGCACTTGCTACTAAGTTTAATTAGGATTTACATAAATGAATGCTAAGTCAACATTTTTTAATAGTGATTTAAAAGAAAAATATATCTTGTTCATCTTGAAGGCTTGTAAAGAAGGGAAAACAATATTTGGTATGTAGGTTAAAGAAAGCATTAAATGGTCTCAAACAAACACCAAGGTCATGGTATGAGAAAATTGATAAATTCTTCTTTCAACAAGGGTATATCAAGAGTAAAAATGATCCAAATTTGTACATAAAGAAAGATGAGCATGAGAATGTTGTTTTGATTCATTGTATGTGGATGACTTAATCATAACAGGAACTGCTATAGAGTTTATTGATGAAATCAAAAGAGATTTATCACAAGAATTTGAAATGAAGGATCTTGGAAAAATGTATTATTGTTTAGGAATTGAAGTATGGATACAAGATGGTATGATTTTGATTACTC